>CAUYLG010016410.1:0-183286 GCA_963573385.1 Cacajao melanocephalus
GAATAGACAATTCAGAGAGGAATATAAGTGAATTAATGGAACTGAAGAACACAATACGAAAACTTCACGAAGTATGCACAGGTTTTAAAAGTTGAATTGATCAAGCAGAAGAAAGGATATTAGAGGTTGAAGACCAACTTAATGAAATGAAACGAGAAGACAAGATTCGAGAAGAGTAAAAAGGAATGAGCAAAGTCTCCAAGAAATGTGGGACTATGTGAAAAGACCTAATTTACGACTGATAGGTGTACCTGAATGTCATGAAAAGAATGAATCCAAGTTGGAAAATATTCTTCAGGATAAAAAGAAAAAAAAACCGATTTGAAGACTTTAATTCTTTTGTTCAGGACATGTGATTCTCTTACAAGGAAAAGATTGCTTAGCATTTTCTCACAAATCTAGAAATTGGTGGGAAACATTGATCCAAACTGCATTTGTTCCTGATACAGATATTTCCATATGAAAGATGTTTGGGCTCATGAAGCTCAGATGTCTCAAGAAAGCTAGAGAAGGCTGTGTGGGGTAGGGAAGGTCTCTGCATGTGAGTGGGCCCATTCTCGCCCTGTCCCCAGGATCTTCGGCATTTTCCTTTGCAGACAGTGTCCTGCAATGCCAATTAGAGGCTGTCTGTTGGCTTTGGTATCCCATTGCTGTGTTCCTAGTTTGTCTCATAAGGATTGGGTGTACCATGTTAAAACATAACATTGCAATGTTAAAACACAACACTGCTGTGAAGATCATCTTTGTTCTCAGAATATATTTTAAGAGCTAGTGGAGTAGAGAATGGCTTGTTTGTTATCAGTAAAGCTCTTCCTTCACACAGAAACCACAAGAGCCTGACAGTCTGGTCGTTCGCACAGGTGCGTGTGGTCCCTACCATGGATACGCTGGTCTTCCAGCCTCCCTGACAGACCCTTCATGGTGGCGCGGCTGACTTACCCTAGTGGACCACCATGGGATCAAACCACAGCTGCGGACTGTTAGGACGCTGTGACGCACTGCTGAGCGTGATGTGTGATCCTGCTCTCTGACACAGGAACTTGTCATGTCTGAGCAAACTGACCTTTAGTTCTGTACCAGCTAGAGTCAGAAGTTCAGGAATGTCCTTTTGAGCCCCAGGTCAACTTGGATTGTATGAAGTGGAAGTCTAGATGACACCTAGATTTTACCATTGCCCAAAGAACAGCTTTCCGACCTGGCCCTCATCAGCCTGCTCTCCAGGGGAGGAAGCCTGATCCCAGCAGGTCTTCTTCCCTCTTCACCACCTTCCCTGAATCTGGTATTCCCATGTAGAACCACCTGCTCTTAACTGGGATGGGGGAGGCTGGCCAGCACTGATTGCATGCTGTGTACTTAAAGCTTGTCATGGAATATTTAAGGGTCAGACATGCCTTCCTCAGGTAGAGCACCTTGGTCTCGAGTTAAAATTTCTGACTCAAACCTGAATGGCTCTTAGAGATCAATCACTGTTTCTTGGAGGTGATGGGATATCCTGTAACATGGCGATCATAGTGGGACACTGGGGAATTTAGTCTTATGTGTGCCAACACAACACAACCAAGGTAAGGTGGTGTGTGTGTGGGGGTGAGATGGTAACAAGCAGAAAGCTAAGGTGCCAATGATCTGTGAGTAAATGTTATTGTTCCTTGTCTGTAAGGATTTATACTGTATCAGTAAGTGGTAAGACTACATGAATTTCATATCATCCTTAAGAAATATATACATATACATACATTGTATACATGTTAATATGTATATATTGGGATATATGTGTATGTGTGTATATGTACCCTATTTTTTTAAGAGGCACAAATAGCTGAGTCTAGGGGAGTGACTGTGAACTGAATTGTGGTAAATCACTGAGGTATTCTTCAGCAGTGAATACACTTTTTCACATAATTTTATTATGTCTTTTAAAGATAGTATCTATTAAATAGATCAACAGATAAAATGTATTTACGAGAGTATTCTAACATCTTTGTTTATTGAACTTGGTAGACACTAAGTTAGTATTTTCGTTTTGAATAAGCCCCCTCAGTCTGCACCACAACTTAAAATATAATCTAAATATAGAGCACTTTGGTACTCTATGCGGTTGTTATAACTTAATGCCACAATGAATGCTGCGGCATTTCATAAAGTTGATTCTTAGATATAAGGATAGCTCTTCGCTGTCAACATGGTTTCCGTGTTTGCTTTTGTTCCATCTGGCTTTCAGTTACTCCTGTTTCCCTTCCTCAGTCTCTGTGAGCAGTAACACTTGGTGTTGGCTAGCACCATCCGCGATACTCCAAAGGAATGGGCAGACATGAACTCCTGCGCCCTTCTAATGTCTCTGCGAAAGCACACTGACCCTGAAACTACCAGCGCAGAGCCACTTCAGCGGCAGGAAAGACACTGAGTGAGCCAGGATGTGCAATGATCGGATGGCTTTACACAAAGACTCGGTTGCACGCCAAGTCAGGGTCTAATGGAGCAAGCTCCCAGGGCAGACCATGCCCCCCGCACTCTCTCTGAGCAGCTAAAGTTCTGTCTCTGCATGTTCATCTTAGAAGGTGACACGGATGCCAGAGTGCAGCTTCCTCCACCCACCCCTAACAAGACAGTGTGAGTCAGGGCTCAGGTCCCCTAGGAAGAGGAAACTGCAATGAATGGGCACTTTCTCTATCACTGGTGTGGCCTGTACCACACTGCAGCCACCCCTGTGCCACTGTTCCTGTGTAACAGGATTGCTGTTGTTACTTTCCCAATCGCCCTGTCTAGTGAGAGGGCTAGGAAGCCACATGCCTCCTGCAACCACCGGAAGCCAACAAGTGAGTCTCCTCTCTCAACAAGGTAAGACAACAGATGTAAAAATAGGTTAAATTACTTTGAAACTTTAATTACAGATACTTTTCCATACAACATTTCTGAAATGAAAGCTTTGATTCTCCCCTTTTTTGCATAAAGGCTGTGAAGGTGGTTTAGCCAGACCGTACATCTTTGTGTATATGCATATCTACACCTGTGTCTCTTCTTTATTAATAAAAGGTGTCTTGATCACAGTCCCAAACCAATTCTGCATTGGATTCCAGCATGTATAACTCAGAGAGTAAAACAATTTCAAAGGAAGGCAGGCTGCAACCACAGGAAAGTGGCAGGAAAAGTTGTAGCTTGATAGTTGTTTCTTCTAAGTTCAACTCAGAAATATAATAATAATTAAGAGAAAAAATAAGAGGCCCCAGCTTTCACCCCTGCTACCAAACACGCTCGTCCAAAATCCTCGGCTGTCTTAAAGTGCAATTACTGTTGTGAAGTTGCTCAGGCCAGGGATCAGGCTGGACGGAGTTCAAAGCAGACACTTCAAACACTCCTTGCTGTTCATGACTCAGGGGCTGGGAGGGAGGGAGAGGAGAAAAAGAAGGACAGTTCTCCGGCATTCAAGTGCATCAAAAGAATAAATGTCTTTTCTTTTGGTAAAGAAAATCTGTCCATAGTAAGGAATCCTGGTTTGGAAAAATATAACTTTCTAAAACTTCTATCTGCGGATGTTCCAGTGCAGCAGAGTGACAAGGCAGGCGAGTGCAGTCAGCAGCAGGGGCTGCATGTGCCTCCCATGGGCCCGGCCATACAGGCGGCTTCCACCGTCTTCTGCGAGGTCCTCTGCCCTCAGCGAAGAGGAAGCGCACTGGACCAAGGGCATCTGGTAGGACGTGGCTCTCTTCTCTGGCCTGTCTGGGCTGGACCCATCGCTGGGCCTCTGGCCGTTGAACAGCAGATAGCGCCCCCGGGCATCCTGCTCCATTTTGAAGATCTCGTACTCTGTGTGAGGTAGTTTGATTCCCAGGGCCACGCAGCCATTGGTGTGGGTCACATCCTGCTGGATGCCCACCTGCCAGGAGCCCTCAGCCCCGCACTCATTCCCGTTGAAGACGTTAAGCAGTGAGGCTGTGGCCGCATCCATGGGGGTGACCTTCATGTGATTCACTGTAGACGAGAAAGGAGAATTCCGTGACTCCAGGCAGTAGGCGCGGGATGCAGAAACCCACCCGGCAGGCACTGGCCACACTCTAACTACACAAGGATTTTTTTTCCAAAAACAATCCCACCTACAGACCCACCCATCTGGCTGCAGCAGTCATTAAAGCAGTGTCGGGTGGGAAGAGTTCAACCTGTTGATGTGAGTGGCAGTCACACCAATAGATATGCTGCAGCTGTGGCCACACAACACAGACCATCTGGTACAGAAATGCTGCGCCCAGGCTCCAGCTGGGAGTGCCTGCAGGCAAGAAATTAAACTTCAGCTGGGAGTGCTCCTAAGGAGTTTTATTTGGTGATGCTAACTCCTTGGGATTGAAACAAATATTCAACAAAGGCTGGAATTTTGCTTTTATCGAAAGGCTTCTGGGATTCTAAAAGTCTAGGTGTCAAACACCTATCCTAGTTGGCATTCTCACACATTCCTACTGGCCCATACCTCAGGCATCTAAAATAAGTCAGGCTGCAAGCAAGAGAAATATGAGTGAATAAATTAAATACAAATCCCAGCTCTTGTGGAGAATTGCTTTTGAAGGTCCCCCAGGGGGCCACATCCGGGTATAACAGGATGAGCTTCGGGGTGGAGTCAAGTAAAAATCACTTGCTCTCAGTTAAGTTTCTCAAAGGGCCTGGATTCCTGGAGCAAACCCTGCTACCTAAAAGGAGGGCTAATATCTTCCAGGACTTTCTGGGTTAACAGAAACATTTTATAGTAATGGAACTGAACTTGGAATTTTATCTCGGAGGAGTCACCTGGGATTGAGGCTATCCCTCTTTACTTGGCATAATAGAACTGACACCATTTTACAAAGATACCCAAACTTAAAAAAAAAAAAAGCAACCTTCTAAAATAGCAACCACAAGCCCTGCTTTGTCGCTGGCAGCCTGGTGCAGCTCCTCCCTCCCCTCCTCGTTTAGTGATCAGGACACAGCCTGAACCTTCCCACAGATGCTCCCACCTCCAAGCAGGTGACAGCCTCTCAATTACACGACAAGCTCAGAGTAAGAAAGGACAGCTCCAAGCACCTGAGGTGTCACTAACACCTCTTTATTGCCCACTCAAGAAATCACCGTGGCAGGCAAGCAAACGCAGTGTTATTAGAGAGGCGGCATGGAATCCTCCAGAGTTGCGTCTAAAAAATGCCAAGTGCGGACTTGAGATTTCTTTTTGTTTTTTAGAGACAGGGTCTTCCTCTGTTGCCCAGGCTGGAGTACAGTGGCAAGATCACATCTCACTGCAGCCTCAACTTCCTGGGCTCAAGCGATCCTCCCAGCTCAGCCTCCAGAGTAGCTGGGACTACAGGCACATGCCACCACACCCGGCTAATTTATTTTTTATAGAATCGGGGCCTCACTATGTTGCCCAGGCTGGTTTCAAACTTCTGGCCGCACGAGATCCTCCTGCCTTGGTTTTCCAAAGTGTTGGGATTACAGGCATCAGCCTCGGACCTGGCCAGAGGAGATTTCATTCCCAGTAACAACCTCCCTGGGCTGGCAACTTCCCACATGCAGCACAGCGGCATGGACTCCTCCTGCATTCAGGCCTGCCAGCGGAGGCTGTCCACCTGGTCCATTTTGAGCAGGGAGAAACTAAGAGGATGTTGAGAAGGACTGAGGCAGAAATGACTCCCCAGTCTTTTCCCCAGCAACTCAGGAAGAAAAGAGGTCCCTTACCTCATCTCTGCCTCCAAAAAATGTCACAGGGCTGTCTATCGGCTGACCGAGGTGGGAATCCTACCTTTGAAAACAAACTCCGTGCCTCCCATGACCCTGGAGGAGAGGACGCCGCGGCTGTAGCGGCCCCGGGCATAGATGGAGAAGGTGGGGTGCTTGCACACCGGGTCTGAGTAGTGGTAGTAGTGGCCCTCCCAGGTGTTGTTGTTGTCGTGGAAGATGAAGTGGCGGGTGAGGAAGAGGACTTCAGGGCGCACCTCGCAGCGCTGGCTCACCCACTCCCCGTGCAGACCAATGGTCAGGTCCGCCTTTGGGGGCAGGATGGGAGGGTGGTGCTCGTCTGACCGATAGATGATCCGACAGGCGATGCAGGCATGGTCATGGTTCTGAAGCCAAGAAACAAACACACTCAGAGGGCACTGTCTTCCCAAGGGAGCAGTGCACACGTGCTTCCAGCAGTGGGTCTCACCAGGTACCAGGTCACCATCACTGACAACCTCAACACCAAGAACCAACTGGATTCATGCTCCAGGGCACAGACAGAGGCGAGAGTGACGTGTGCCTGTGTGTCTGTGTACACGCAAGTGCACACGTGTTTGCCTGACAGTACAGACCTACACAAATATTTCAGACATGATGTGGACTCTTTAGAATCCTATTAAGTTTTCAGACCATGTACACTGGACACTTGATTTCAAAAAGAAATTATGGCAGCACCTTATACCCATTAAGATGGCTACTATCGAAAAATGCTATCAAAAAATCACAAGTTGGCGAGGATGTGAAGAAATTGGCACCCTTAAACACAGCTAGTGAGAATGCAAAATGGTGCAGCCAGTATGGAAAACAGTAGGGCAATTCCTCAAAAAAAAAAAAAAAAAGAAAGAAAGAAAGAGAGAATGACCATATGACCCAGCAATCTTACTTCTGGGTATGCACCCAAAAGAGTTGAAGGAGGGACTTGAATAGGTATTTGCACACCTATGTTCACATCAGGGTTATTGACAATAACCAAAAGGTAGAAGCAACCCAAGTGTCCATTGATGGATAAATGGATCAACAAAATGTGGTCTATCCATACAATGAAATACTCTCCAGCCTTAGAAGGCAGGAAGTTCTGACACCCACTACAACAGGAATGAAGCTGGGGGACATTGTGCTAAGTAAAATAAACCAGACATAAAAGGACACTGTAGGATGTCAGTCATATGAGGTTCCTAGAGTGATCAAATTCATAGACAGAAAGTGGAATGGTGGTTGCAGGGGCTGGAGGAGGGGGGAATAAGGAGTGGTTTAACGGGTCCAGAGGTTCAGTCTGGGCAGATGAAAAAGTGCTGGAGGTGGATGGTTGGTGATGGTTGCACAAAAATGTGAGTGTCCTCAGTGCCACAGAACTGCTCACTTAAAACTGGTTAAACTACACATTTTACATTGCGTGTATTTTACCACAATTAAAATATATTTTAAATTTAAAAAGTTAGGAGACACAAAGGAAAAAAAAGGGGCCAGCGCTCCACTGGCTGCGGATGAAAGTGAGTTGTGTAGGAAGGGAGGGGCCCTTAAGAAGAGGGAATGGAGCGGGAGGCCACAGAGCAGCAAGCACACCTGCACTGCCCCCTCTCCAGGTCTGCCCGCCTCCAGGTTCAGAAGCACACGTGAGAGATGCTGGAAGTCAGGGCACAGGGTGCTTGAACACAGTGCCGGTGCCTCGCTGTCTGACCAAGTTCTCCGGATACCTCTGAGCCCGGGCTGCCTCCTCCTGCACCTGGGTCCTCCCTCTGCTATTTGCCTCCTACATGGGAGGTAAGGAGTGCAAAGCTGGAGGGCTAACAGAATGCTGACCACTAGCAGCATGCGCTGATCGGATCAGGCTGTAGTGGGGAGGTAGAAGTGGGTAGCTCAGTGTTCCAGGGACAGCTGGGCCACCCCAGCCCTGCGCTCCCATGCCACCAGTTCACGGCCTCACATCTGCCCTGTGGCCAGCACTGAGGGGCGCCCACTGACTAGGCAGGCACACGCTTCTTCTCTAGCCTTTGTTTCCTAAAGTTGGAGATGTCGATCACCAGGGTCTTTGGGTTTACAGCCCTCACTCAACATGTGATTTTGTTGTGGTTGCTGTTTGTTTTCTCAGAGAGGGCGGGAGGAGCCGTGGGCTGCCATGCAGCCATTCTCTTTTGAGAAGACTGTGCTCGCTAACTTGCGCTGCTGCAGTGTGCATTAGATGGGCATAGAGTTGCACTCGTGTGAATGTTTCCTTTGCTAGCATGGTTTGTGGCTTGTAGACGATGGGATCAAATGGCCGCAACATTGAGACGAAGGCCAAGTCCTGGGCATCCCCAGGCTCCGCCGGCAGTTGTTGGCCTGCGGTTTCCTACAGAGGGCTCTGGGGCACACAGAGAAATTGCCTGCAACCTGTGCTCTGCAGTGAGCTGCCCTCTGCAAGCTACCAGAGAAATAGAGAGAGAAGAGCTTCTGGATGAGGCCCATTAGGCTGGTGCTTAATTGCGGCAGGGAAAGATGGCTCTGGCCAGGTCCTGGGGTCCAAGGTCAGCCCTGGCCACTGGTGTTTGGGGCAAGTTATTTATTTCTCTCGATTTCAACTTCCTCATTTATATAATGGTGATCTTTATATTTATTTGCAGAACTGCTGCAAGAAAGGAACAGTAGATTAAGGTGTTTCCTGCTCAATGCACCCACTTGGTGTGAAGATTAAATAAAGGCCTATCTGCTACCCTATGTGCCACTATCTTTCAAATGCACCTTAAGGTGAAGAAAATACAAACTGAGTTAAAGGAAAGCATCACTGAGTACGGTAGCTTTGCCCTTATGTTTCCTTAGTCAACTACTATGGGGTAAAGGTTTCAGATTTTTCACCCTCAATAAGCGTTCTGATATTCAAAACCCAGGGTGAAAAGTTAATATGACGTACTGTGCCCAGCCCAGGGATCCTAAGTGCTAGAATTATCACCATTGAAACTGGGCCTGCGGTCCTGGTGTGGGGACCAGCGACACCCACTCTGACACTGGCCCGGAACCTGGATGTGAATCACGAAAGCATCACAGTCAGGAAGGTGGTGTTCTCCTGTGGTGCCTGTTAACAAAGACCCTGGCCCAGCGCCACCTACTGGTGAGCCAGCACATGTTGAAATAGGAGAGGTCACTTGGAGCTCTCCTTCCATCAGGGTAAGAAGCTCCAGGGCCAGATCTTCCTCAATCAGCCAGGAGGAGCTGTGCACTCCTGCTATTTGCAGCTCATCACTAGTAGCCAGCTGCCCCCTCTGTCTGAGGAGGCCCCCAAAGCCTAGGTGGTGGCCCTGCTTCCCTACACCAACCTCAACCTCCACCTCCCCTCTGCACCATTCCCCATAACTTGGTTTGCCAACTGTAATTTGGGAATTTAAAAACATCAATTGTGACACCTTCATTTCTGGTCATTCTAAGGAACTGAGTCTCAATCCCTGAAAAGATTTTATTCCTCAAATACCAGGATCAACGGAGGAAGAGCTCAGAGAGCTTCTAAGTTGGGGGTGAGAGAGAGAAAGGAAATAAGGGATGTTAGTTCTTGCAAGAGATGCTTCTGGGATGTTGTCGAGGGCCAACTGCTCTTTGGCTCAGACAAGGAAAAGGCTTGAGAGAGGAGAGAGGACACTGCTGTCACCTGAGCTGTTCCAGAATGGGTGTATGCACAGGTGCTTTCCTTTAGGAATAATGAGGCCAGGGTCCTGAGATGAAGACCCAGTGGGAATTGGTCACTTCGGGAGAATGATGGTCCTGGGCTGAAGTGTTGCTGTTCCATAGCAGAGAAAAGCAAGCCAGGCAGGTTTTTTTGGGGGGGGGTGAGGTGGAGTGGGGAGGCTTGTTTTCCATCAGGTGGCCTGAGAATTTAGGGTGGGTGCAGGGAGTAGGAGGAACCTGGCTCTTAGGTATTGGTCTTGCCAAATCCCTAAACTAAATGCTTTCTTTTATTGTGGTAAAAAAAAAAATACATAACATGGAATTTGCCATCTTAGCCATTTTTAAGTATATTCACACTGTGGTGCGGCCACCCCTGGAACCTATTCGTCTTCCCCAGCCGAAAATTTATACCCACTAAACACTAACACCCCATTCTCCCTTCTGCCCCTGGAAACCTCCATTCTCCTTTGTCTCTGTGGATTTGACTAATCTAGGTGCCTCATCTGAGGGGAATCATTACTATTTGTCCTTTTGTATCTGGCTTATCTCACTTAGCATAAGATCCTCAAGTTTTATCGATGTTGTAAAATGTGTCAGAATTTACATCCTTTTAAAGATGAATGATATTCTATCATATGTATATTTCACAGTTTTAGCTACAGTTGAATAAGGAGACATCTCTGTATTGTTAACAAATTTTAAAATATCATTTATGCTCCTAATTGTCATAATCTTTGGCTTGAATAAAACTTGAGACCTACAGGCACAACTACAGAGAAGCAGAAATTAAAGCCTGTATATTGTATTGGTTCTAAAGTTTCTCTTTTCTAAGATGCTTTTTGGAAACAGTATCCTTCTAAGATAGATACATGGAAAGAGAATCACATGTGCAGTTGTTAAACATGATGAGTGACTGGTACTGTGGAATATCATTTGCTACGTAAAATTATTCCCTCTTTTTTTAGGATCCATGTTCCAAGACCCGACTCTCATTTGAGAAGTGTCCTCTCCCAGGCTCACCAGCTTGGCTTCCAAGACATCCCCTTTCCCTGAGTCTTAGAAAGGGCTATATAAAGCCAGAGTTTCTGTACACAGAATATTTGAAGGTTAAAGAAGAGGAACCAGAAAGTGTTTCCTTGTTGCTATTCTTTACACACACGATAAAAAGCTTTCATCAGAAAGGGGAAGGGAGAAAAAAGATCCCTATGCAAGTAATCTCTGAAAAAAAAAATCAAGCTTATTCTAAAAAGAAAAAAACTTATACTTTATAAGTGAGCAATGTTCTAGGCAAAGAGTGGGGTTCTGCCTGCTCTGCTCTCTGATTCCTGCCCAGCTCTGGGTAACAAGTTAAATAACTACAGCTTGCATTCACAGGACATTTGAGCCTGGGGGGCTCAAGTACGGCATCTCCTTGTGCTTTACAACCTCCCAGGAGACCAAGGGTACATTGTACAGATGAGGCAACTAAGGCACCTGGAGAGAAAAAGTCAGATGACTTTACAAACCCAAAGTGGAACCAAGACAGTAATTTGGACCATCTTAGGACTTGCTGAGTGCCGCATCCTGGCTGGAGCTGCCTCTCAGGCTGCAGAGGACAGACGTTTCCCCAGCAAGGACTCCAGCCCAGGAAAAGGTCTTCTCCAGCTGATGACTGATGTGGATTCTCCAGGCTTTCTCTATTCCCTGCCAATATGTATTTCTGGAGAGGTGGTTCATCAGCAACATTTGCTGACAGTATCTGCTTGTTTTCGCCATCTTCCCAGAATGGAAGAAATTACTTAATGTGATCTTGTGAATAGATTAACTAAGGAAGCAGGCTGCATAAAACACAAGTCTTCAAAAGCAGTGTTCCTTGAGGTGAAAGTTTTGTTCAAGGAAGGAGGAAAAATGGGAGTAGATGATGGAAACTTCCTTTCCTAGGGTTTTGTTCCCTGGGATAAAAAACACATGAGTATTTCTCACAAAGAAACCTGCTGTGGCCAATGGCCCACATTGAAAGCTTTCTTTGTAACTGCAATGTGCTGAATGTTTGATTAAATTTCTGCTGTAGATAACCCTGTAGATACATCCTTCTCAGGTCTTCTCCATTACGAGTTCTTTGAGGCCAAGACCAAGTGTTCTCTCTTTGTCATATTTCTCATGACATCCAGGAGAGAGCTGCACAGGGCTCTCAGCTAGTAGACGAATGGAGAGAAAGCTGGCGTTGGATACGTAAAGAGTTAAATAGAGTAGCTAGCATTCATCACAAATGATGGGTGCCCACCTGCCATGTGGGAGGGAACTTGGGGTGCTTTTCAGATCTGGGATGATAGAAGCTTGCGAACTCAGGCTCATTTTGATCACCTTTTAAAGGGAGCATGATGATGCCATTTTTAGAAGGAAGTGGGTGATAAGCTGTGACACTAGGTACAGACTGCCCAGGCAGGCTTGCTTTCTATCCCACTGCAACAGACTGAATGTCTGTGTCCTCTCAAAATCCACGTTCAAATCCTTACTGCCATTGTGAGGAAATTAGGAGGTGGATTCTGTGGAAGGTGACTAGGTCAAGAGGGTGCAGCCCTTAGGAAGGGGATTAGAGCCCTTAAAAAAGAGGCCTGAGAGTTTTCCAGCTGTCTTGCTGTCACATGAGGATACAGGGAGAGGTCAGCAGTCTGCAACCTGAGAGAGAGCCCTGAACAGGACTCCAGCCTCCCACCATGCTGGTGCCTTGATCTTGGCCCTCCATTCTCCAAAACTGCGAGAAGTGAATGGCTGTCCCCAGTCCATGCTGCTGCTTTGCTATGGCAGCCTGGATGGACTGAGGCACCTGCCACCCAGCAACTGCCGCTCAGCACCCACTCCCGGCAGGCTACGGCAGCTCCTTGGTGTACTGCGTCATCCTGGCCAGGATACAGATACTTCTTTGGGGCCAGGGGGACTCAGAGAGCCTCAGGGAGACTGCCCAGCACCCCGCCCCCCAAGCCTGTTACTGCCATCCAGGAAAGGGCCTGGGCCAGGAGAGCGAGGGAGAAGGGTAGAAACCAGGCTGCTAATTCCTGTGTTTGTAGTTGGCTACAGAAGCAGTGCAGAGTAAAACTCAACCAAACACTACCACGTCCTGGAGTTCAGCAGGGGCAACTGATGGGTCCTCAGGAGCAACATTAGCCTTCTGGAAATGGGCTTCCAAAGCAGCTTAGAATCTGAGAAGTGAGCTCACAAAGGCCTTTTCTGTTTTAGTTAACATTAGTATCACATAAAAGACCATTTCGCCTCTACCTTTCCTATATATACACGTGACTACTGACCCAACAGACGGAGAAAAAGGACCCTAAGAAGATGGTTTTTTAAGAGAAATGAGTTTAAGAATGGTTTCTGAGAAGAATTTTTATTTATTTTTACATGCTTCTTTCTCCCACTCCTATGCATTTTGATTCATTTAAATAAAGTGGATTTATTAAATCTGCTGTAAATCCAGTGGGCACCCCTGGCTGGCCCATCCTCTTCCTTTCTCCCCTCAGGCCTCAGCGAACACTCCCTGCAGTAGGGACCTCAAGCGTACTTTTTAAATGGCCACTATCCTGCTTTTGCAGGCTTCCCCGTGTCCTCTCAGCTTTCTTGCCTTTTAAGGGATAAAATGTTTACAACTTGCATTGTCCCTGACAACAAATATTTCCTGGTCGCCTAACTCCTTAAATAAAGCAACCTTGCATGTCTGTTTATCTGCTGAAATACTCTGGAGTCAAGAAATACAATGAGCTGTTTCTGCAATAAAAGGGTGTATCAGCAGCCTTGTAGCCCAGCAATTGTCTGACACTGCACACCTCGGCTCAGATAAAATGTCCACAAAAGCAACCTCTTCAGGGTCAAGACCCCCTCAACTGACCCCAATTGCCAGCTCCATTTTTTCATAGAACTGAGCAACATTTGCTGCCTTATAGGAAACACCTGGCCCCAGCAAGCAGTCAGTTTTCTTCTAGGGTCCTCCTTCTCGCAAGACTAGTTCTTGAAACTGTTTTAGGTCTTGACTTCCTGAACTTCTGGTCATTCACCACCTCCTCCATCTCCCATCACCTCTGCAAATCCACACCAGCAGAAAGAGAATGGGCGTGGAATTCTTCCAAAAGCAGCTGGCTCCTTCTATACCCCAGCGAGCCGGGTGCCCACCTACGCAGGAGTCACGCCAAGCACATGTTCAGGGAGACATCCCTCCATGCTGGTTCCTGAAGCTGGACTGAAAAGTCCAGGGCCCAAGGCCACCTGACTCAACATCCCCATATTGTCACTGATATCAGGAAGCTGCACAGGTCACACATCCTCTAAAAAGCCTGAGAGGCAAGCTACCTCAAACACATATGCTGGCTCACAGCCTAGTGGCTCCTAAAGAATTTGAGAGCGAAAGCGCAGCATGCTCTTCTCCCGCAGTGCTCAGGTACTCCCAAAGCCTGATGCTTTTCTTCCTCCTGTGTGTAGCTCCCCTGCTATCCACGTGCTGGGATCGAATATTTCAGATACACAGCCTGGGGAAGGCTGTCTGGTTTTCAGACAGCCCCTTTGATTTACAATCCTGTGGTTAAATCAGCGCAGGATTTTGGAGAAAGACCAATTCCATTTGCTTATGAGTCTGATCCCGAGGTTCTGGCATCTCTCAAGACCCTGGCAATCATTTGCTTTTAATTACCATTTGATTCCATCCCTGAAAGCATGAGCCTGGCTGCTACCCTTGCAAGTGCATGGTTCTGAAGAATCTCGGCAGAGGGTTATGGCTGCTCTGATGCTAAACTCGGTTCAGGCAAAGCATCTTCTTTCAGGGTTATTTTAGGCTGTCTTGACTTTTGCATAATGAAGAGTAGCCAATTCTATCCTAAAAGAACTCTCCCAGCACACCTGAATCTCTTCAAACATCACTTATTTGCCAAAGGACTCTGGACCTCACAGCAAAGCTGCATAAATCTTAGAAAAACAAGTTGACTTAACGTTTGTATTTTTATATGGTGTCTTGTTTCTAGAGGGGCTGAGACTCGTGGTTTGAAACTCAATTTAGCATTTAAACTAATTTTCAGCCCTGTCTCTATGGACCAGCAGTTAGGGAAGAAGAGTTCAGAGGAGGAGGTTCCAGCCTCTCCTGCACAGGCGTGTGCAGTCTTTGAAGATGCTCCCCCAGCCTTTTTTCCTCTCTCTGCCGGGCGGCCATAGACGGCCCAGACAACCTGCTGCTGCTGGGCCCGCGTGGGTACACAGTGCCTGGGCTTTGTGGTGCCAGGTCTGGAAAGGTACCAATGACTGAGTCCATTTTATGCCTTCTCGGAGCTGTCCTGGGGAAGGATCTGAAAACTTCCTGAAGACTCCGCTGCACACTGCAGGCCAAGAGGTACAAGGCGAGAGAAAACAAGAGAAGAATGGGCCCTTTCAGCTCCCAGAGCCACTCGGCCTTCCATTGACCCCCAACCATCCTGCGGGGCCACCAGGCCGGCTTGGGAAGCCTGTGTCCTCCTCCCAGCTGGGCTGCCACCTGCATCTGTGGCCACAGCATTCCTCTGGGCCTGAGAGTGTTTGCCGGCTTTTGTTTGTTGTTGTTTTTTTAATCTAAATTTTCCGTGAAGACTGGGCTTAGAAGATCACAGCACAAAATGCAAGAGGTACCAAAAGTGAAAAGTCTCTGTCCGACCGACAGCTCTGTCTCTTCCTCTGAGGCAGTCATTAATTTCCTCCAGAAATATCTGATTCCTTTGCAGAGTCCATCTTCTTCTCCTTTCATTATTAGTTTTATGCACAAGGTATCATATTATTCATGCTCTTTTGTAACTTCCTTTTTTCCCTACTTAACAATATGTCTCAGGTAATATCTAAGGTCCTAGAGCTCTTTCCACCCTTCATTTTCTGTCATCAAGGAATCAGGCCTATGGTTTAAAGAGTCTACTTCTTAAGAATCTGGATAAATGTTCCCACAACTGCCTTAGCAGAGCAGGGAAGAGAAAATGGGAGGAAGCATTTCAGGGTTAGGCATCATGAAACACTTTGATTTCCCTGGTCATTGTCATCCTCATTCCTCTCGGAGCCATTGACCCAGAAGGGTAACTCACTCTAGGTTAGGAGAGATGGAGCTTTGCAGAGAGGCCCTATCCTAACACCCACAGGATTCTGCACATTAACCCTATCGATTCTTATATTTTAGCCATTTTATAGAAAAGGAAAACAAAGTCTGCAGTAGGTTAGATAACTACCAATGCCACACAGCTGATTACAGCAGGACTGGCTTTCAGGACTGGCTACTATTTCTGAAGTCCACATACTTGCCAATTTGTCCAGAAGGTGTTAAATTCTAAAAAGGTCGGCTTTACAATTCCCATCTGTAAGTCCCATGCCAATATTTAATAATTTTCACTTTCGGGGCATTTTCCCTCCAGGAGCCACAGACAGGTCTGGTGAGGGACAGTGACAGGAAGGGAGAGAGAATACCCTGGGCACCAGCCTTAGCAGTACTGACTGGGCTTTCAGACTCCATCTGTGGAGCTACATCCACGAAGTGCACCAGAGAGTTGAGGGTAGAGAGGGAGGTAAGAAAATAAATGTGGTTATGGTTAATTTTTCCCCCAGTACTAAAAAGAGCAAAAGAGATCAGAGCCCACCCAGGCACACAAAGGTGAGGAAAAGGAACTGGAACCTGAGTGGGTGCAAAGGACCAGCCCAAGGTCAGGTTCAGCACCTACAGCCCGGCTGACGCCAGCCCAGCAATTTCCCTGGCCACACCTGCTTCCTCGCTCACATCTCGCACTCAGGGCTCGCACTCAGAGCTCCCTGCTTTTTGGTGTTTTGAGGCTCCTTGGTGTCTCTGTTGGAGGGTGGGCAGGCTCTGCCTACTCAGCAGACCTTCACAAAGGTCCTGGGAGATCAAGGGGTTGCAGGGATGCTCCCGGCTAACCCCAGGTTTCTGGATCATCTGTGGGCCATTTTTATTCATGACATTCACGCCATCCTGTTACCTGAGATCATTTGAAAGATGGCGGCTGGGTGCGGTGGCTAATGCCTGTAATCCCAGCACTTTGGGAGGCTGAGGCAGATGGATCACGTGAGGTCAGGAGTTCAAGACCAGCCTGGCCAATGTGGTGAAAACCCATCTCTACTGAAAATACAAAAATTAGCTGGGCATGGTGGTGGGCGCTGTAGTCCCAGCTACTTGGGACACTGAGGCAGGAGAATAGCGTGAATCCCAGAGGCAGAGGTTGGTTGCAGTGAACCAAGATTGCACCACTGCACTACAGCCTGGGCAACAAGAGTGAAACTCCATCTCAAAACAAAAACAAAAAACAAAACAAAAAAGCTCAGAAAGATGGCTATGCTATACGCAGAGCAAGCCAAAGGTAGGTATGTAGCCCCTTCTCCTGCTACTATCTCAAAACAAGTAGACTTGGCTTCGATAAAACAAGAGAAATGCTGTGCAGCTATGGTGTCCGGTGCCACCTTTGGGGAGTGCTGCCAACCAGAAAGGTCCTAAAATGTAATTCGAAGCCCATTATTCCTACCCATTTTTCCAAGACACCCACTCAAGCCTGACCGAGAAAGCACACCCCAGTCCAGATATCACCCTATGAGACGATTCTCCTCCTGATACCTATGCTGGGGAATCGACATGTCGAAGGGGCAGAGCTTTGGGCTCCTTTCCCTGTGGCCCTTTCTAGGAAAACCTCTGGGGCCCCCAACAGCGGCAGCAATGGAGCCGGCATCAGAGGCTGCCCTCCCCCTCTGCCCTAACTCATGTTGCCCTCTTCAGTGCATTTGAAACTTACAAGGCAGAATGAAATGAGCCTGGCTCCTGATCTGTGTCGGAGCAAACTCCCAGGGGCATCCTGAGCCAGTGGGAGCACTGGGCCTAGGCACATGGGTTGAGCACAGGGCTTCATCTCACATGCGGGGACACAGCCATGACAAGATGCATCCAGAGGAAGCAGCTTCCTCAGCAGCTGTTTCATAATTATAATAAGAGCCACTCGCATTGCACAAGCTCACGATAACATAGATAAAAAAAGATAACATGGAGCAGTCTTTGGCAGAGGAAGTGCCCTGTGATACCTCTATTGGTTATGAGTAGTCTTGGAGGACTAATAAGAAAAAAGATTTTTTGAAAAATGAAGAAACCACCAAACAAAATTTAAGCACGGCTCCGCAGTTACAGAGCCACCGTGCTCAAGAGTGTTCCACGAAGCCAGTGGGGATGGCCGGGGAGATGCTTCGCAGAGACCTGCCCACTGCCCGCCTGCAGCAGGCCGGCGTCTGCACATTCGCACTGTGCTCTGGGCAGAAGCCCCCGCCCCTCCAGCATGGGCCTCCACAGGCTCTGTGGGGAGATGGTGGAGGCGATCGAGTTACACATGGACATGTGCTCTAAGCTTGTGGGAAGGAAATGCCTTGTGAATTCCAAATATAATTACTAGAATATCATTCAAGGAAAAGATATTATAAGGTTTAATTGTTTCCTGCCCTCCTTAGTCCCCTCTTCTCATCATGGTGACTTTACATTTTCCTTAGTGAAATGGAAAGAATGTGGGGTATGGAGAAAGGAGCTTTGGACTCATGGTCCAGCAGGAAAACTCAGTAGCTGTGTGGCCTGGTCAAGAGCCGTAAACCCTGGGACCTCAGTAGCCTATTCTGCCTAAGAGGGTCGGGACTCACCAGGGTGTCCCTGAGGAGTGGAAGCAGTGACTCTGGGGGAAGGTCTTTGTGGAGTCTAACATCCCCACACAAATCCCAGTCACCTCCCCTTTCTGTTCCTCCCCATCTCCTCCGGGGCCCAGGTTGCTGCTATTGTTTAGTATCTTTTCCAGATGTGGTTATAACATCACCATGTTCCTTCACACTTTCCTCTTGGAATCACTGAAGATGTTCCTGGGATGGGAGAGCTGAAAGAAGCCTTAGAAATTTTTCTAGAACCATCATCCCACACTACCACCCACTTCAGTAGGAGAACTGAGACTCTGAGTCACAGAGCAAGTTGATGGCAGACCCACATCCCCTGACTGGCTACAGCCCCCCAGCCCCAGTCTTCCATGTCTCCTCCCACCTTGCAGCAGCCCCACCTTGGCCCGCCCCACCGTGATGCAGAATTCCCCCTTTCACGGGTGCCCTGGAGCCCCCATGGCAAGGCTTTAGGAAGGATCACCCACTTTACTCAATAAAGAGGAGAACATAGAGCTCTGAGGGTACCTTGGCATTCTGCAGGGGGGGCTGGTAACTGGACGGCCGGTAGAACATCCTCTGGGTGGCGTCGGTGTGAATGTCGCCAAGGAAGAGCTCCTCGACCAGATGGTCGAGGTTGTGGTGAAGGTACTGCTTCTCCACACGGATGAGCTGAAGCTCATGCATGGCGAAGTTCACGGCCTTGGTACACTCACAGCCATTCTCCTCCCGCCAGAGGTCATAGGCCACGTCCTGCACCCAGGGGCCCCCATCTTCGAGGAAACCAGGGCACGTGCGGTTCACCTGCTGGCCGAGCTTCTCGGCTACCGCCTCTGTGTGGCAGATCACCTGGATGTTGTGCAACTGGTAGTCAGCTTCCGTGCCCCCTCGGATGATCCAGGAGGCCTGGCGGAGGCGGATCTTGCCCCGAATAATGAGAGTATAGGTGGGATTTGTGCACCGGTTGCTGCCATAATAAAACTGGTAGGCCTTGAAGGTGTTATTGTGGTAGAATCTGTAGGACCTTGTGATGAACTCTGGGCCTGACCTTACTTCACAGCTGGGAAAGAAAGGGGGAAGGAGAGACCTCTGTAAGCCCAAAGGTATGGGAAAACGATTCATTATAGTACTAAGAAATACAGAAATAATAATAAAATGCTGATGATGGGCCAGACACTGTTGTCAGCCCTTTATAGACACCAAGTCATTGACTCCTCACCACAACCTAGGAGTTAGGTATTATCATCACCCACATTTTACAGGTGGGGAAACTGAGGCACAAGGTTAGGGAACATATGCAAGAGCACATGACCAATAAGTATCACAGCCAATCCATGAATCCAGGCAGCCTGGCTCTGACGCTGTGCTCCCAATCACTCTGCCTCAGCCAGCCTTCCACTTGCTTCACAAGCAGGCCAGGAAGGCAAACACCTGCCGCCCTCATCTCCACCTGTGAGCCTCCCTTACGCAGGCATTTCTTTCTGGATAAAGAGGACGAGTGTTGTGCTGGCCTATAAAAGAAGTTCCCTTACACTAGTTCAAAAATGGTTGACTTCCTGAACACTTTCATTTTATGGACCTTGTCTACAATAGGCAGGTGCAAAATGTCTGTCATGCTGAGACAGAATCTAGTCACCCAGCGGCAAATGAAAACTCGTCCACTTGTCCATTCAAAATTCATTTTCTCTCTAGTAGAAAAGTAAAGGAGCAATTAATTAAAAGCAAAGCTGGTACAACGGAAATAAGGGCTCCTTTTGTTTGTGATGGTTGCCAATGTGTCCTTAGATGAATGCTAGGTTCCTGAGCCAGAAGCACTAAGACAGAATCTACAGAGCATAACAGCAGTGGGATGGAATTGAGGAATTTCATACACAGCTCTGATTGTCATCTATTCATATATACCAGCTGAGGCTGCAACAGGGGGCACGGGGAGGTACTTAAAGCCCTGGACAAGTAACCTGGCCTTAGCCTTTTGTTAGATCCTGGTCTCAGTTACTCCATGACTTTCAGCTCATTGGTTCTGGCCTTCCCACTCTCTCTATGATGCTAACACAGATTCTGGTTTGAACTGACAAAGCATTGCTAAATCAAGCAATCAGGCTAAAATGCCAAATACAAGTAGTTTTCAAAATTGCTAACATTTTAATTTATTTGTTGATGGATTGGTGAAAGATAAGCATTATTTAGAAGGGGGTACCATTGTTACGTAAAGTTTAACAACTGATGTCGAATAACATCCTATGGACATAAAGCACACAACAGTTCTTGGGATATCTGCAATCTTAGGAAAAGGAGAGAGAAAATACCCCAGATTTCTCCCACAAGGAAAGAGAAGTTTGGTGTAAGCAGTGATTCGTGTTAGATGAGGTTTAGAAAAGAAGATCCCTTATGTTTAATTTTTTAATCGAATCATCAACATGTTGTTGATTCTGCCTGCCACGTACAATGGATCTCAGGCCCACTGACTTTTCAACTGCCCCTGCAGCTCCTCTTACCCAAGCCTCCATCCTCTCTAACCAGAACTGTTGCAAAGGTCTTTTAGCTGCTGACCTCCAAATCATTTTTTCTCCCATCCACCTGCCAAACAGCAGCCAGAATGCCCTTTCATAAAATTGAATCATGTTTTAAGCGTGGCCCCTGCTGAAGGGTCTGCAGTGACTTTTCAGTTCTCTTAGGTTTCAGTTCTCTCTGGTTTGCAAGTTGCCTTAGAGCTGGCCCACCCTCTCCAGCAGTCTCATCTGAGGCTGCCTGCTCTGGTTTACTGCATCCTGGCCACAGGGCTCTCCGCCAGCCAGTCCTCCAGTCTAGCCAGCCTCTTGCTCACTCTGCAGCTAGCTGGGCCTCCGGTTCTTTAAATACAAAGCTCTTCCCACAGTCTTTGCACAGCCAACTATGTCTCAGCTCAAGGGTCCCCCTCTCTGGTGGACTTTCTGAACTCCACTCTGATTTTAAAATGGGGCCCCCTGGTATTCTCTTTTAGCACCTGTTGCCTTTCCCACCCCTCCACTTTCATAGTACTTCTTGTGTACTTATAAAACCCCTGAAGACAGGGACCAGGTCTGTTTTGTTGACTGCTATATACACACAACTTAAAATAGTGCTTGGCACATGATAGGCACTCAATAAATATTTGTTGAATAAAATGATATTTTTAAAGTATGTAATATTAAGGTTGTTTACGAAAATTGTTTGTCCTGCTTATTTTCAGAGACCTCGTTTTTATGAAATAAAATTCTGGGTCTTCATCATCTTATACAATTTCTTTTTTTCTCTTCTCCATATTCATCTGATCCCTCCCGAAGGAACTTAGATGCTGTTATCCATATCCCAGAAACAGTGCATAGGGAGAAGTGATCAGATCCCAGAGTTAGTCTTGTTAATTCTCAGCAGTTTAATGGGTAGAAAAAAAAATAGCAGATCTGCCTCTAGGCTATTTTTAAAAGCTCTAATGGAAGATAAGCCAGAGCTCAAACTGGGATAAATCTCAGCTTCCCAGCATGGAAAAGAATCCAAGAACTGCACCCTGGCTAGTAGAGGTAGCTTTTAACTTACTCTTAGAACCCTGAAGCCATATATTAAATTACCAGAATATGGCTAGAATATTTAGACTATACGGAGCTTACAAGTCATGTTTCAGCGTTGGTGAAATGCAGACTCTTAATTTCACTTGCTAATGGTTTCTTTTTATACACAAGTGGTCCCATAGAGTTCAGTAAACAAGGATCTATTCACTCACACTGCGTGGTTAACAAGGATATAATATAATCTCTGCTTTAGCATAAGATTTCTACAGTATTTAGCTCTTTTTCTTAACCAACCACGATTTCAAAGAGTGGTTTGGTTCTTCATTAGAACTTAGACAACACCCAAATCATTGTAAATGATATAAAGTCTCTACGCATCTGAAAACCCATAAGGAGGTCCTTCCATAGTGGTGTGCTTTCTGGACTCTCCCAGACCCCACCTGTCTTCTTACCCTGTGGAGACCCAGTGGCCCTCGATTGTAGGTGGCATCTGCACCGTGATCCTTGCGCCATTGTGGAGATGTTTGAGCATGTGATGGCACTGTGACTCCTTGAAAGCCCTCCATGCACTTTTCTCTAAGGACCGAGGGTGGGACCTGCTGTCTGGATGAAGGAGGGCAGAACCTTCTCCCAGCCCTGAAAAAAAAAAAGTGGAAAGTTAGCCAAAAGAACTAGCAGCAGACATGCATCAGGCCAAACAACCACCTCTGCAGCAGGGAGTGGCTAAAGGTGGGAAACGATTGTTTATTCTACAAGTTATCATCAGAGTGCACACTCTCCCATAGGAGGAACAATCCAAAGTGGCAAGTGTCATTGTAGATCAATTCCCTGGTGAGAAAACTGAGGTCCTTGGAGATTATCAACATAACTTACTTGAGGTCACTTAGCTAGTTCCTGGCAAAGCCAGAGATCAAATCCACGCATCTATGAAGCAGCAATGAAGGCTGTGTATCTAAGGAGTGTTTGTGCAGGGTAGCCGAGGGAACGTGACCAGCACTGTAGCAGAGAGAAAGGAACATGTTCTGGAGTCACCAAAGCAGAGGAGGTGGGGAGAGGTGACAGCGCTGTCATCAGTAACAGTGAATTTACACAATGACAGATTTAGGTGAGGAAAGGAAAGAGCAAAGAAATCAGCCTTAATGAAAATGCAGCCTGGGCAGCAATGGAAGGATAAGGCCCAGGGGACCCAGATGATTCCCAGCTGGGATCTGCTTGCTGGCTTGGCTCCATCTGCTCACACCAACCCATGCATTTTCTGGTTTTCTGTCTTCAAGGGGACACCCTCTAAAGGGCTGCTCACCAGGGCGTGTGAGCCTTGCACTCTCCTACAATAGGGACATGGTGTGACATTTCTCCCCAGTTATCTTCCAAGTTCGGCCCCTCACCCCCAGAAGGCCAGAAACAAGCTAAACATACAATATAGGGTTTTAAATGAAGAATAATGGCAAGAAGATTGCATATGTTTATTTCCCAGGGGTAAAGAAACACTAGCAGTAAGCTTATCTTCAGAACAAGTCATGCAGGTTGGCCACAAGCTACCCATGCAAAACTCCACCAGCCTAATGTTCAGAATAAAGCAATTAAAACTAATGGAGTTATCATCTGAAAGCCACAGTCTCCTCTGAGATTCACTCCCGAAGTGATTAACAAGCCAACAGGCATTTATGGCAGACCTACTACCTATTTAGCCCTGTGTTAGCAAGAAAGACACTAGTTAGACAACTTTACAAACTTTTTTAAATATGCAAAATAAATAAAATGTACCTGTTAGAATGCTACTGGTGAGAAGGCAATTATATTTTTTAATCAACACATGAATAACTTCATAGAGAAGGCATGGTTTCTGAGAGATCATTTGAAAATGAA
This sequence comes from Cacajao melanocephalus, assembly GCA_963573385.1. Classification (NCBI taxonomy): domain Eukaryota; kingdom Metazoa; phylum Chordata; class Mammalia; order Primates; family Pitheciidae; genus Cacajao; species Cacajao melanocephalus. Next base: position 23,406 of record CAUYLG010016410.1, read on the forward strand.
AAGTTAGATTCAGAATACAGTGACTTACAGTAACATGATGAAAATCGGCCTGGATAAACTGTAGGATGATTACATTCATTTATCTGTAAAATATTCAGATATTTACCATTATGTGGCCAAAACACTCAAAAGACTGAACTAATTTTTGCTAGAAAGTCTTGGTGTTGAGAAGACAGAAGTTTCTGTGTCTGAACTCCCAGATTATCCCTCTAAGAATTCTGGCTTTGGGATGGAAGGACAGCTTCTGATTGTTTTTACACATTTTACATGCAATGAATGTCAGTGAGACAAAGATACCTGTGGGTACTACTCAACTAACTGAAAATTGTAAAAAGAGATTCTAGACACAAAAGGACGGTGCCATGTTCAAATTAAAGGCAACCTCACTCTGCCCTGTTTAGCCAAGTCCCTTGATTTTGGCCTGAACTAAAATGAGGCAAACTCTGAACGTGAGAACTCTGCCTAGTGTTGTTATTATTGACGGTCATGGATATTAAGCAAGGGCCTCCTTTCCTGAGACTTTGAGTTCCATCAAGGGAAGGTGTCTCCACTAGAGTGGTACTCCTCAGTATTCCCTCCCTGTCCCTTATTCTGTCCCCCCCCAGGTGAAACCACATGAGTTATGGAGGCGGAAGCAAGTGTGCTTGACTCAGCCATTTTTCTCTTTGCAAAACCAGCCTATTTACATAGCACATGCATTTTGATCAGCCGCTTCCCCCAGTGAGTGAGAACCCTGCCCCTTTAGCTGTTCATGTGTGGCGCTAGGCCAGGTGGGAAGTCTGAAACATTCTGGGGGAACTATGAGCACTGTGTCATGGGCCCCCATCTATACTGTGTCTTCTGATCGAGTATTTATCACTATGCTAATGTTTTAATTCCCGTGTGCCTTACCCTCGTGTTGAACACTCCCTTAGTTCTGAACCAGAACAGAGGAGAGGGTACTGCTCACTGGACCTCCGCCACTGGACAGTCGTAATTATCTTCATAACTGCCAACATTTCCTCAGTGTCCCTATTAGGCAGTCAAAGAATGAAACCGAATATAATTTGCTGTCGGGTGGCTCAATGGTGTTATCAATTTTGATGTGGTTAACTTAAAATAGATTTTAGCTAAAGTTACAAGGTATTGGGAGCTGGGGAAGATTCTGCTTTAAATAAGTTACTAAGCATTCAGCGAAGAAGCCATCGTCTCACTATCAACCAAGCTATGTTCTAAAACTTGATGTGTAAACCTCTACACCCTGCAAGTGTTTTCCCATGAAGATAAGAAAAGCCAGGAGTGTAGTGGATGTGGATAAAATCACCAGAGCTCAGCTGCTTGGGTTTGAAATTAGATCTGCCACTTGAAGGATTGCATTGAAACCAAGACATCAAGGAGTGTTAAGATGCATCATTATTTTATTATCAGTGACAAAACACACACATTTAAACAATGACATGATGACTTAACAACAGTACTGAGATACCCGTGTATCATTCACAGCAGCCTCTGCTGCCTCTGACGTTTCTTTTACCTAGTCAAAGACATTTGGCAATTTCTTTTGCATTTGGTGACACTGCTACACGTGTGACAGGTGATCCGTTTGCTCTGCACATATTTCAGTAACAAAACACAAACAACGCCTCACCTTTTTTGGGCATTCTCCTTTCCAAGTGGTTGAATGATACTGTGTGATAAATATGGAGTTGCAGTAATTTTTCCAGCAATAAATGTTTGCTTCACTAATGTCAAATTAACACTCCACTGCTCTATTACAAGATCTGTCCAATTTTCACCGTGGTTTTTCTGTTCAGTGCTGAGAGTGTAATCTGTAAGTGAAGGAGGGAGGAAAACCCAAGCATGCTGACACAAATGTGTACTCTCTTGATGTTCAAAACCAGTCTATTTGCAAGGAAGCTCCAGATGAGCCCCAAGGATGAACAAAAAGGAGGTGATGTGGGGACAGTATGAGTATCTGTGTTCAGGTTCACACAGGCAAAGGGAATGTCACCCCTCATGGCTACTGTCTGGAGGCCAAGGGGGACTGAGACCCTCACTGACTGTGAGATGTACACCCCCTGCAGAGATCTTAAAGTACAAAAAAGGTGGGTATCTTGCAATCGATGAAACACAATATTAGTGCAGTGACCTTAAACAAATCACTCAACTCTCCAAGCCTCAGTCTACTCATCAGTGATGAAGGGATGAAAGTGTCACCTACTTCTTGAGGTTGGTCCCAGTTTAGCACCCTGCCTTTCATTCCATGTTGATTGGTATTATTTCAAATAATAATAAGGCTCTTAGACCACCCTCAAAAACTCCCCTCTAACTAACAGAACAGTTCAAATCATGGTAAAGTCACATGGAGGAGCCAGGCTCACTCTGAGCTCTGAGGAGGACAAAGTATAAGGACACAAGGGCTTTAGGCAAAGTTAAATGATGACCCTCGATATAAAAAAGAGACAGGCCCAAAGCGCCAGACTCTGCAGTTGCTGATAAATTATCCTCAGTTTAGCAAATACCTATCAATGAGGCTGGGCACAGTGGCTCATGCCTGTAATCCCAACACTCTGGGAGGCTGAGGTGGGAGGATGGCTTGATGCTAGGAGTTTGAGGCCAGTCTGGGCAACATAAGAAGACCCCATCTCTACAAGAAAATAAAAATAGCCAGGCATGGTGGTACATGCTTGTAGTCCCAGCTACTCAAGAGGCTGAGGTGGGATGATCACGTGAGTCCAGGAGTTCAAGTGTGCAGTGAGTTATGATCGCGCCACTGTACTCCAGCCTGGGTGACAGAGTGAGACCCTATCTCCAAAATAAACAAATGAAACATTCCTATTAACCTTTATTTGCTATACTTTAGGAGCCAGAAGCATAAATACTAATAAAGATAAGTTGTTGTGTGTGTGTGTGTGTGTTTTTTTGTTTTTGTTTTTGTTTTTGTTTTTTTTACTTTGAAGCTCTTAAGGTCTCACTGGCCTGGATGTCAAAGAACAAGGGTCAAAATGTTGAAGCAGGTTCTGAGAAGGAAGTTAGGGAGTTCAAAGGTGGAGGGAGAGGGAGTGGTAGTTAGCATTTGTATGGGTCATTCATAAGACTAGTCACACAGGAAAGGAGGCCTACAGTTATGTTTTTTAACCAGTGGTAGAAAAAATAAAATTTAAGAACCTCCAATACGCAAATCATTGGAAAGCAGGAAAAAAATGATATTAAATAGCCCAGGGTTTCTAGAGATCAATATCCATTTTGCCATTGCTCACATCTGACAATGAGCACAGCTCAGGAACCCAGGAGGCTGGCAGTGCAGCAAGGGCACCCATGGGAGCAGCCAGGCGGAGAACTCCAAGGCTGGCACCACTCTCCAAGGTCACAGTGATTTCAGGCTCACACTTTGGGTGATATTCTATTTCTAAGATGGAAAAATGGGTTGGTATTTATTCAATTTTCATCTTTTCCCTTCAAAGTACCCAACATCTTCATTACTCTTAAGGAGCTAAATTAATTTTACTCCTAAGGAGCAAAATTGAATGGGTCAAGTGAAAGAAGTTGCTGTAAGGCAGGAGAAACTGTCTCTCAGGCCTTCCGTTCACCACTGCAAGTGGTCTGCAGTATTTACTTGGCTCATCTGATGTGGCAAATGTGGATGACTTTCCTGTGAGTACTACTTCTGTTAAATGGCTGGGAATTAAAAAGTCATTTGAAGCACCAATTTCAGCTGCAGCAGAGGCCAAGCATAAAAGTTAGACCCGAAAACCCCAAAGCTTCCTTCTCAAGGATCAGCCATGGTGTGCCTCTAAGGACACCAGCCTTAGATTTCCGGTCAACTGAGGAGCTCCTCTGTTTGTTGCGTTGCCTGAAGTAAGTAAATTCCAAATTTGGGACTGGAACTAGCAAATCATTCATTCAATCAATCAGCAAGACTCTGAAGGGCCAGGCACTGTTCTGGACACAGAAGCTACAAACATTTCTCCCCTGGGAGTCTCAGTTGGGCAAGAAACTACAGGGTTGTAGAGGACTCTACACAGAGTGAGCATGGTCTGAATTCTTCCCTGAGGGTTCATGGAGAGGCATCTCTGCCTTTAAGATGAAGCAGAAGTGGTCTAGATAGAGAGTGCTTGAATACACTCAAGCATAGTGGGGCAGAAGTGAGAGATTCATGTAGGAGGCTCTGGGAAAAGGGGACATAGGGTGACCCAGGATGAGGGGCACAGGTAGGCAGGGCCACGGTTGAGAGCATCACGTGTCTGTCACGCAGAGTGGGGATTTCACGGGAAAGGTGAAGAGGGGCCACCAAAAGATTTTCTGCAGTGTTGTGGTGTGGTAAGAATTTCATTTTGTAAAAATCACTTTTTTGGTTTTTTTTGGAGGGACACGGAGGACACACTGGAAGCAGGAAGATCAATGATGAGGCTATTACAGTGGTTCAGTCTTGTATGATTTCTTGACTAAATAAATGAGAAAGATAAAAGAAGGGAACAGCTCCTAACGAACTACAGTAAATCTTTTCTGTAGTGTTGGAGAGGCATTGACTGTCTTTTGCATCTTGTAGGGGGAAGAATTACCAAACAGTTATATTAAAAAAGGAAGGAAGAACAGAAGGAGGGAGGGAGCAAGGGAGACAGGAAGGAAGGAAGGAAGGAAGGAAGGGAGAGAGGGAGGGAGGGGAGGAGAGGGAGAAAGGGAGGGAAATTTAGCACTACATCTGAAAAGCAACTTTTGTAAAATATATATACATCCTCCTTTAATACATTTTAAATTGCACAAATCAATCATCCCAGTGCTTAGCAATGCAAAGTTCAAGGACGTCACTAATAATAACAATTCCTGTGTGAGTACACCTATTATTTATAATAACAAATGTGCTTATTATATATAATGATAAGTTTTTAAACCCATCCATTTAATTGGATTACTTGTGTAATTGGAAGTGTTGGTTAATCACAATATTCGGTTGTTGAAATTTCTGCCATTGTATGTCAAATGCAGTTTGACATTATGATCTTTCTTTGATGATTCAGGTTCTTAAAAGTGCCTTAAGGTCATTATTAGGAACAATCATGCCTGTAGGGTGGGGCTGTGGCTAGAAAGGTATTGGAATGAACATGTATCAACTCTGTGTAGACTACGAAAAGTTTTTTTCTCTTATTTTACATATAAAACAAAAGTTAGAAATCATATACTATAAGTGAGGTACACACATAAATAATGTCAACATTTTGATTAGCTGAAGATTTTAGATGTTAATTAAAGAGACTAGGAATGGAGCTCCCATTCACTAAGACTGTTGCAAGACAATCTGGGAAAAAGAGAATCTGAAAGGATTAAACAAATAGTAAGAAAATGGCTGTGAGTTTTTGGTCTTCAAAGTGGTTTTGGGTAAGTCATCTAATCTATGCCTTCCTTTTTCCTCTATAAGCTAAACATAATGATCATGATGATAATGACTAATGTTTGCATTACACTTGATAATTCACTTTATGTATATATCGTCTCATTTGATCAAATGCTAGCTACTGTACAGAAACAGAGGCACCCTTGATTGAGAACGTAGAGTCAGTCCATGGTACTACCTAAACTGGAAGCTCTCCAGGGACAGTTCCCAGTCCAGAGGAATTCTGAATAAGGTTATCCAAATGATTCCACCATAAAATGGTCTCAAACATTGGAAGTCCAATGGTCTGGGCCCAGATAAAATTATTATGACAAAGGGAGTAGTTTCTTTCTAATGAATGTCAGATAATAAAGTAGATTTTGGAAGGAATGGTTCACCTGCTAGAAACAAATTAAGTCCTGTATGCTTTAGGACACGATTTTATAGACGACCATTTCCAGAGCACTAAATGAGAGCCTGGAGCTCTGGAGGGCTTGGTGGTGTGTAAGTGTGTGCACCTGCATGTGTGCACCAGTGATTTACACCCAAGGAATACATTACGCTATGATAATAATCCTGCATGACTACACAACGGTTATAACTACAATCATAATCTCAATAATCTACCAGAGAGTGAAAATTCCCAATGATATCACATTTTAAAAATAGAGTTACCTAAATGAAAGGAAGCACGGGGTTGACCATTTACATGGAGGTTTATGCCCTAAATAAAAGGCCTATGTGTCAGGTTAGCAGTTCATATCCCCTGAATTCACCAGACGATGCACAGAAAGCAGTCCTTGGCATAGTTTCCAAAGGGATCACACACAGTACTTCAGCTACAGCCATCCACAGCAGATCTCCTTCCTAAACCCATGATGCTCTGAGCAAGCACACCAGTCTATGTAGAAACCAAACAGAGCCTTTGTAGAGAGTGGGAGAGGAAAGAGGGTGGGGTGCCTGCTGCACTTTTGCAAGTCAATATTCATTCATTCAACACATGATTGAGTGCCTATTATGTGCTAGGGTATCTCTTAGGCATGAATCATGGCCACATATACAGGAAAAAGTTAAATAGGACAGTATACTCCATGACCAAGACCCTGATTTTTCAATAAAGTTTTGTGGGGTTTTTTTTTTTTTTTTGAGACGAATTCTTGCTGTTTAACCCAGGCTTGAGTGCAGTGGTGTGATCGCAGCTTACTGCAACCTCCGCCTCCTGGGTTCAAGTGATTTTCTTGCCTTGGCCTCCTGAGTAGCTGGGATTACAAGCATGTGCTAATTTGTTAGTAGAGATGGGGTTTCGCCATGTTGGCCAGGCTGGTCTTGAACTCCTGACCTCAGGTGATCCGCTCGCCTCGGCCTCCCAAAGTGCTGGGATTACAGGTGTGAGTCACCGTGCCTGGCCTCAATAAAGTTTTAACAATCTGAATTATCTAGATGGATGTATTCCATAGTTTTTCACCTGCCTATCTATATTGACTGAGAAATCAAAAGTTTCAATCTATTTTACACATAATAAAATGTAAAATTATTTGTGAAGAAAACAATAATTTTCAAGCACACCTGGGGCTAAACTAATCTTTGATCAGGTTAATCTCTATACATGTATTCTAATGCTTAAGGGAAAAAACCTGAACTTTAAAAAGACTAAGTATAATGTCAAAATACCAGTAATGATAGGGAGCTTGAAATGATTCTTCTCTTGTTCATTTTGCAAGTATCTGTACTTTATATAATGTGCCCTGTGTACTTTAATAATCAGACTGAAAAAAGTGTTCTCAAGTTAGAATTGTTGTGATACATAAAATGTGACTGATTAGATTAAATGCAGGTAATTACTTAGCCATGAAATTGCCCGCCCAATTAAATAAGCAGTCATTACTGTTAAATGTGTGCTTTGAAGTGGGTGCTGGTAGATAAACTCCAGCACAGCTTTCCATTTTTTGAAATAAAAGCATGTACGTATTGCAGATAGTATTGAATTACACCACCACTGTGGTACTTGTGCTTATCAAGTTCTTGTTTTTATTTCTATTTTTTTTTGCAGTAAGCTTGCTGCTTTTGCCCATCTTGAAATCTTCATATGTAAAAGTATTCTCTCTTTATGAGTAACATAATAAAGTCAAGTTTTCCAATTCCTGGTTCCATTTGACTTTAGTTGAAAACAAGTTACTTTTCTGTGCCTTCTTCTAGTGCCATAGTCCCCAGGGTGGACACTGGGGATGAACCAGAAGTTGCAAAGTTTGCATGTTGGATCTGCAGCTGACTAGCCACAGCCACCCTCTTCAGCACAGTTGTGGGCTGTGCGTGTGTGTATGCACACTTGTGCGATTCCCAGGAGGGAAAATAGTGCAATCAACTGCAGTGTGCCATCCGCCCAGCTCTGAAGCTCTACAGTCAGTATTTTTCCCTTTCCTCCCCTAGATATTCTTCAAGAATCCTCAGGGAAGGGGGAATGTTCCCCTTCGATCCCTAGACCTAGCAAGTGGTGGCACTTGGCACATCGTAGGCCCTCATAGATGAACTGACTAAATGGTTAGCTGAATGAATGAAACCGGAAAACCCTTGCAGAACAAAATACCTTTAATAATTGTAGGGCGATACCATATCCTTTCTCCAACCTTGATATGTATGTACATACCTATCACATGACTTTCCAGAATAATTTTATTCTCAAATCAGAGAGGAGTAAGCAATTGCCTTTGTACATAAAACCAATCCATTAAGAAGGCATATTTGGAGGATGGTAGTGGATTTTTTTTTCCTGAAGTTTTCCCTGCATCACTTCAACTCCAGGGGAAGAGCCTACTGAAGACATGCCCTGCTGTGTATCTTTCAACCGATGTAGACAATCACTAACACATCATCTTCTATTTCTGGTCTGAAATGTTTTATGCCTCCCTTTGATTGATTATATTGTCATCAGTCTGTCCCTAAATAGTAGTATGTCATCACGCAGACATATCAACCACCTATATTTAGTTCTTTTCTCATTTAAGGGAAAAAGGAATGAACTTGGCTAGTATAAAAGAATAAAATTGGCTTGTCAATTTATTTAACAAGAGGAAATTTAACATCTGTCTGAGACCTTTGCCCCTCTTGGGTACAGATGAGTCATGCTTCTTTTCAAGATTTCATTTTCTTTTTATGACTAAGAAGGGGGAAAAAGTGCAGGAAGGACAGTGTTTTCTTGGTCACAAAAACTGTCCTTAGTTTTTCAAAGATTTTTATTTTACCCTACAATCTCCGCCTCCTACATAAATGTTTCCTCACATTTTGTTAGTTACACTCTCATTTAGTAATCTGCAAAGTTTTTAAAAGTTTTGACAGAATAAGCTTTAATGAAAGGGAAGAGTTGAAAGAGCCTTCACCTCTCAGAAAAGTCAACAAATTCTACAAAAGTAAACAGCATGTGGTAAGAGAACATCTCTCCCAATGTCAACTCCAAAACTTAAAATCAAATGTTTCCATTAGCAAAGAGAATCAGGCACTCTGCTGTGGCATTACAGGCACACTTATTCTGGACACCTCGTGCTAATCTGTGTTTTGGAGCTGAATGATTTCTAGAATTTGACATCTGAAACTTTTCTGGCTTTTATCTAAGCAAAGAAAACAGTGATCATGTACATCTTCCAGCTGCATACCTTCATGACATTCAATAGGCTTTATTTGGATTAAGTATTGCAATTGTTTTCAGAATTTGAAGAGGAGGGAAGTAAAACTGACATGTATACTTTTATGCCATCAAATTTTGAACTTGGGTCTCGCACCACATTTGCGGTTTTGAATAAACAACAGGCTTAAGTCTTGCCAGAGCCTCATTTACTCTGCGATAGGATTTAGGGGTGATTTATAAGTGGCAATGAATTGAAATAGAAGTAGCTACGAAACTGAACAAAGACTGGATGCCCAACATAATGGTATCTACTGCAACCTCACATGGCATGCCCTTCTTACTTCTTAACCTGACTTGGTGGTGTAACAAATAATCTCCAAATGATGTGTGAAACTAAGTTTATTAAAGTTTGTCACAAGAACATTCAAAACCATAGAACAAATGCTTTTACCTACTAAGTTGACTCATAAATAGACAAATGGTATCACACGGTGAGCAAAACAAAATGCCTAGTTATCAGGAAAAAAATCACTAATCCATTCTGAAAAGATTTCAAGAATTGCCTTCAGGTTTATAACTTCTATTTAAACATATGATAACATTTCATCTGTTACTACAGAATTCTTAAATGCTTGCAAAACGCCAATCTGTTGAGCAGGACATACTCAGCAAACCATTCTCTTGGTTAGGTTGAGTAATACCCATTTGCTGTCAAAAGTACTTTGAAGGGCTAATATCTAGAATCTACAAATAACTTAAACAAATGTACAAGAAAAGAACAAACAACCCCATCAAAAAGTGGGCAAAGGATATGGACAGACACTTCTTGAAAGAAGACATTTATGTGGCCAACAAACATATGAAAAAAAGCTAATCATTAGAGAACTGGTCCTTAGAGAAATGCAAATCAAAACCACAGTGAGATACCATCTCATGCCAGTCAGAATGGCAATCATTAAAAAGTCAGGAAACAACATATGCTGGGGAGGATGTGGAGAAATAGGAATGCCTTTACACTGTTGGTGGGAATGTAAATTAGTTCGATCACTGTGGAAGACTGTGTGGTGATACCTCAAGGATCTAGAACCAGAAACACCATTTGACCCAGAAATCTCATGACTGCGTATATATCGAAAGGATTATAAATCATTCTACTATAAAGACACATGCACACGTAGGTTTATTGCACCACTGTTCACAACAGCAAAGACTTGGAACCCACCCAAATGCCCAAAAATGATAGACTGGATAAAGAAAATGTGGCACATATACACCATGGAATATTATGCAGGCATAAAAAGTATGAGTTCATGTCCTTTGCAGGGATATGGATGAAGTTAGAAATCATCATTCTCAGCAAGCTAATACAGGAACAGAAAACCAAACACCACATATTCTCACTCATAAGTGGGAGTTGAACAACGAGAACACATGGACACAGGGAGGGGAACATTACACACAGGGCCTGTCTGGGGGTGGGGGGCTAGGGGAGGGATGGCATTAGGAGAAATACCTAATGTAGATGACAGGTTGATGAGTGCAGCAAACTACCGTGGCACTTGTATACCTATGTAACAAACCTGTACGTTCTGCATATGTATCTCAGAACTTAAGAGTATTAAAAAAAAACTTCAATCAAGTAGAAGTCATGGGGGAAAGGGGAAAGAAAGAATATCTCATTCTTTTCTGGTGCTTTACATTATTCTTGCTAATTATGGCAAACCTTTCTTAAATCCTGAGGATTTATAACTTGAACAGTGATTTCCTCTGTTTATTTTCTGCACCAGAGTCTGATACTCTCCACTGGATCTAAGTAGATCTTTGAGCAACTTAATTTTAATAATTGCACCATTGCAAATTCATTCTGAAATTGGATAACTTTTTACAGGTTTATCCATATTATCCAACTCAACTTTGCAAACTTCCCTTTTTATCTTATATTATCTTCATATATACATATGCACATGTGCGCACACACACACACACACGCATGTCAGCAAGCGAATGGTCTGGCTCCATTGTGCTCCCATTTATAGCTCAGACTGTCCTTCCCAGTTATATCCTTGCTCCCCATCCGCCTCCCAATACTATGGGGTCTTGGGAGCCCTCCTCCCCCAGATTCCCAGAGTTACAGAAGACTCCAGACTCAAATTCTCAGACTCAGGAGATATGGGGCTACTGTCCTCATCCAGGATATACTTGGGCTCCTGTTGCCTATCAGCCATTACTACCCCATCTTGGAGTGGTAGATAGGAAGTATAATTACAACCCCTACCTCTCAAAAGAGAGAGAACATGTTCAGAGTTACACTAGGTTACATCTCTGAGGATCACTTTTGCAGTTTAAAAGGCAATGATTTTACCCCAAAAAATGCTGTTCATGCCAAGCTTTCAAGTAATGACTTTTTATTTTAAAATCATTTGACCATACTCTCTTTTTTCTTCACAGATATTATAACAATTTTTTAAGGGGGACAATTTTCCCTGTTTCATCTCTTTCTCTTTTTTCTTGTGTGTGTGGCAGCTGCTGTTTCATCTGTTCATTGGCTCTGATTTGTTTCATGTTTCAGCCAAAGATTAAAACTGCTCTGTAATTCTAAGCAGATGGGCCTAGGAGTCCAACCCTATAATTATACCTTCTCTCTTTTTGCCCTCGAACTGCAAGCCTTCCATCCTGACTGTTAAAATTCTGGGATCACTGGGGCTCTGAGTACACCTTGGCAACTGGGCAGGTCTGGCCCAGCCAGACAAGTTCACAAAGCCTGTGGAGCTATGCAAGCCACCCACCTGGGGCAGGACAAAAAGAAAACAGCATCCCGGTGGCTTGTGGGTTAGCAATTCCCTTTCCTAGATCCTCTGGAGGGAAAGTCCTCAGCCTGACTTTCAGTCCTGGCTACTATGCATTCTGCAGCCGGAGCCCGCTGCAGGTTTGGGGTGGCTGTGGTGGGCGTTGAGGAAGGAGAGCTGTGAAGTCACGCTGTTGAAATGTCAGGTGTCTGACCATTAGGGACAGTTTGCTCAGGACACCCACATCAACACAGCATGATCCGCCATGGCCTGTCAATATTATGAAAGCGACGCGCCATAAAACCTGCCTTGTCCACCCCAAAGCAATTCTGGTGTTTTCAGTGCCATTTCTGGGAGCCCGTTGAAAGCAACAATGTTCTCTAGCTAAAGGTTTACTAGAACCCCTAGGGGAAAGTGTCACAAGAAGCCCAGGAAATGGGGCTTCAGGTTTGGGTGCACCTTCGGAGACTGGTTGTAACAATTAAATCTTGGCTAATAGGAGTCCCCCGTTTCTTAAAACTACACCCACAGAACGCAACAGTCCACTTGGGAGAAAACCCCACAACCCTGCCTCAGTCCAGAGGCAAAGTGCAGGCAGACAACAAACACTAGTCCTCAGAAGGCAGACAGATGTGTCTTCCCCAAATGATCAGTTTCTCTTTCCACTCTCCTAAAAGCTTGGACCACATCAAGAGCCTGCTACCTTCTGACATTTTGAAAAAAGGCTCGCAGAGCCGGCAGTTTCCAGGCAGTGTACAGTTGCAAATTCCAGCAGAGTGGACGAAAGTTTCCCTCGGACTGTATTCAACTGATTCTGGACATAAAAGGTGTCTGCGTGGGCGAGCTTCGACCCTTCCAAAAAGAACCGTCCCGCAGCAAAGAGCTCCAGGCGCCCTGGGGGAGACGGGTCCCGAGCCCGGGAAAGCGGACAGAGACCCCCTCTTCCAGGGCTGAGCCGGCGGGCACGGGGTTCCCCTCGGACCCGCCCCGCCGAGGGGACAGTGTAGACCATGCAGCGATCCAGACCCGACCCCTCCGCTGGCTCCGCGGCGCCAGGCCTGCCCCCTCCGGCCGGGAGCGGGCGAGTGGCCCTCGGGAACTCACCGTGAAGCAGGAGGGCCGGGAACAGGTATCTGAGCAGGAGGCGGCGCGGCCAGGACATCTCCAGTCCTGCTCAGGGCCCTCTCGCTCGCCGCGCTCCGATCCGGTGCCCGGGCAGCTGAGCGCGCGCTGTGCCCTCCGCCTCCGGCCGGGTGCGGCCGGGCCAGGCCGGGGCTTCAGGCGGCTGCGGCGCGCCCCATGCCCGGCGGGCGAAGCGCGGGGCTGCGGGGCGCGCGCTCCTTGGGCGCCGTCGGGCGGCTGTGGGCGCCCCGGCCCGGTCCGCGTCCCTGCCTCTCCGCCGCCCGCCCCGGCTTCTCCGCGCCCGGTTCCGTGTCCTGCCCCAGCAGCCGCGTGCGCCGCTCCGAGCTGCAGTGGCCGCCACCACCGCCGCAGCTGCAGCGTCTCTTCATATTTCCAGGGCGCCGCCGGCGGGGCAGCCGGGCTGCGGCACGGAGGAGGGGCCGGGGAGGGGGCGGTCGGGGGAGGCGACGCCGAGCCACCGCCCCCGGGCCGCTGCCGCCGGGGGGAGCGCGGAGACTTGAAAGGGCGCGTTGGGCAACGCCTCCCCTTCTCCCCCTCCGGCTGCCCCTCCTCCCGCTCTCTCGCCTCCCCGTCCTGTCCCAGCTTCCTACCCCTTCCATCCTCCCCTCCTCCTCTCCTCCTTCCAGGGCCCCCTCTGCCTCTCTCTGGCTCGACGCACCCCTTTCTCCCCTCCCCCCGCCCCATTCCCGGCGCGCTTCCTCCTCGGAGGGGCTGGGAGCCCTCTGCCCAGCACCCCGCCCGCAAGGAAAGAATGAGCGGGTCACCCTCCCGCCTCCGCCCACGCCACTGGGGAAAGGTGTTCAAAGAGAGCGCGGGCGGCGAGGCTTAGGCCTCGCGTGGGATCCGAGGGAAGCGGCCCGCTGAGCCGGGGTGTGTGCCCCCGAGCAGGCACAGGAGAGGGAGAGACCAAAGAGAGAGTCCTGGAGGGTTGCTGGGGGTGAGGATGCTGGAGCGCTGGGCCCCCTCGTGGGTGCGGTGCAGGTCTTCACTGCAAATCCCTACCCCGGCCCAGTGCCCGGCTCCTCTGGGGAGCACAGGGAGCCCTGTCACAGGCCTCAACCTGCGAAGGGCATGGTGTAGGTGGCAGGAGCCCGTTCACTTTTTCCTCCCCCTTCCACGGGGCAAATGACTTGTTGAAACACGGGAGAAATCTCCGAGAAACGCTCCCTGTCAGTCTAAGAACGTGCGCTTAGGCCCCTTCGCCGAGTCCTCTTCCCTCCTAGAGTGAATTTAATCACCACAATCACAATCACGCTGATTTTATTTGTGTTCCGCGGTCTTGTGGGGAAGCGGGGACTACATTGGTGTTTAAGACCCAAAGACAGGAAGAGTTTTCCCTGGGGTCCTTCGTTCTTCAAGGTGGGTATAAGGCTGTAGCCATCTGATTTACCTGGGAGGTCCCGCCTCTGCCAAGGGCCTGCATGAGTCCTTCCCCTCTCCCAGGAGTTTTCCCTCTCCTAAGCCAAATGTCACCTCTTCCCCACACTAGAATAAAGAGCAGACAGAAGACCCAGTGGAGTCTAGGGAACATTTCTTGACTCCACTCTGCTAGTGTTTTTCCTTTAAAAAAAAATTAAAATAAATGCCTGATTTCCCAAGAGAATTCTCTGCCCCTTTGAACAATGCAATAATTCAACTCCTTATGTGTTAGGCTTTCAAAACTAGTTGAATCTTAGCAACAGTGTAATAGTAAAATAGATGAGAATACATTTGACAGTTTCCACTTTTCTTTTTTTTTTTTTTTAAACCTGAGAAATCCACGGGTGTTTTGATGTGAGTGCTGATGCTGTTTGATGTGTCTTAATTTTTATCACTGTCATTATCATCTTTCCATCGTTAATACAGAGGATCATAACATGTACCAGCTGCCCAGCTCACAAGGATGTTGTGAAGATTAACGTGCTACTGTTTGCAAAGCTTGAAGATGAAAGAATACCTGTGTGGGCAAAAAGAAGATCACGAAAACGATGCCTATGACCGCAAGCATGATTCTGCGTTAGTCTTGCTCTGCCACATCTTTCTGAGCCTGACTTTGCTCCTGATAATTCGCTCATCCCGGTTGCTAGGCTTGGGTAGGAGACTATGATTTGTGAGATACGAATGTTTGCCAAGGGCCAAGCAGGTTTTCATTTTAAGAGAAGAACTTGACTTCTTCACGAGTGTCGGGCAGTTGGAAATGATGTAAACAGCATACTTGGTTGGTTATGTAGAACAAAAGCCTTGTCACCAAGAACACACATGAGGCGGTGTTTAGTTTTTCAATGTCTTTTAGTCATTTGATGCCTCTTAGTCTATCAAAGAATATTTGAATCAAGCAAATGGCATAAGAGGGTTTTAGGGAAGGTGCATCTTTGTATAAGCAAATTGATTGACAGTAATGGAAAAATGTTTAGGTTATTCATCACGTACCAGAAGAACAGTTAGGTCATGTATGTGCTAATTTTTTTGATTTTGTTATTAAAAAAGAATAAAACCAACAGGTCAGCTGTAATTTCGTGTCATTTTGACAGTCAAGTTGCTTCAATTTTTGTTTTTCCAACCAGTTTTACTGGTGTGGTATAAACATAGCCAGAATAAAGTCAGCAGTTTGAAATTAGTTTTGCCAGTTTATTTTCCCCATATAGTGTCATAGATTTAAATACTGAACCCTCAACATAACATCCTGCCAGAATTACTCCTCCCTGAAAATGTCCCACAAAGTCCAATGGTCGAGAAGATTTAGATTTGTCGGAGGATAGGGTTCACGTTCTGCATTACTTTTTACTTCTGCTGTTAATATGCCTCCTTCTGGAGAAGAATAATGAGGAAAAAGAAAGACATAAATTTGTCTTAGAGGGGTTATTTGTGGCTGTATGTTTAGAGTTATAGAACTGGGAAGAAGGCATTGCTGGAGAGGTAATGAAGTGGCTGTTAAATCAGCGTAGAATTGGGATCCCTGAAACAAGCACAGGGAATTCCCCAGACCACTTATGAGAACCCAAGCCTCAAGCAGGAGCGTGTGGAACCCAGGTCCTGGTGATAATGGGAGTGTCCGTGGCAGGGACAGCTGGACAGGATCCCCTTAAGAGCATCAACAAGTGTTTTGGAATATTCAGAGCTGTTCATAAATAACCTTGGCCGTGTTGATGGAGAAGAGGAAACTCAAAGGAACTAAGTTCCCAGTCACACGGCACATCAGCAGTGCACTTGGAACGCCTGTGATTTGTCCCGTCACCGCCTCACGAGGCCTCTCACGTGTCTACCAGGTACTCTTTTCCCACAAACACGGTTGCCCTGTGAGCCTCTATCATCGCCTGTCTTTGAGTCAGAATCAGGCCTTTGCTCTTTCCTAGGAACGCTGAATCATGAGTCAATTTCCTGGGCTGTACTATGCTGGGCACAGAGCTTGGGTGATTGCCTCGGCTTGATTTTCTTAGAAGGGTGTCTTGATTTTTAGTGAGTACAGAGTAATAGAAAGCTCTATTTCATTGTTGTCCTGGGAGGCATAAGGACCAATACCCCTTAAAACTGGGGCCACAGTTTGGTTTTCTAATGCAGTCGTTGTGAAAATCGATATGAATGTTGGGCCATCGTGCAAGTCATTTAGAATTTCTGAGATTCTAGGTCTTTTGGTTCTAAGAAGGGCCAGGGTATTGAAAACGTGGGTTCTAGAACACGCTCAGCTATGAGTATGGTCGAATGCATTTGACTACCCTCTGCGTCCTCAGAGCCTGCAAAATGTCACCAGGAATAGACTTTTCTTGAAACTTGTCAGGTATCAGTTCCAAGCCTGTGGGGTTACAGTAAATTCCCATAGACTGGAAGCAGCCGAAGGCCAGGAGTGGTTGCATCATTACCATTCTCCTTTTAGCACCTCTGCCAGTATTTCCAGTCTTTTGCCCACAGCAAGACTTTGAGAAATGGTAGACGTAGAATTTCAAAAATCCTGCATGGCTTCCTCAGAAACAAAGACAATGAAATTATCCCGAGGGGTCCTTAGAAGGGGGCATATTTTGGAGTTAGATTTTTTAAACACGCTAACTAGAACAATCTGTATTTTGAAAATAAAATGCAGTTTAGATATATCTGTGAGGAACACAATCTCCGAGGTTAAGAAATTAAATGTTACATTCCATTTTATATTCCTGACATTTATCAGAGGAAACAAATAAAATGTTTGTGAGCTTAGCAAACATTCATTCATACATGTTTTGACCAACTGCTGAGTACCAGATACATACATACAACCACCTGAAAATAGGAACAGATATGTATGAAGGGTATTTGGCTTAACTGTTCATTTACCCTCTATCACAAGTCTATTTAGAGTACTGATGAGAAAACTGGGAACATTTCTCACTGGAAGAAAATATGAGACCCCCTCAGGGACAGGAGACACTCAAAGACCTCGGTAGCATTTTTGTCTGTACCTACATGTGACAGAGACGACTCTTCCTTTTAGTGCTAATTGCCTTCTATGTCCAACTGCTTTATCTGTGCAACTAAATTATTTGGCTCTTTGAAGACAGGAAGAAAATCGGGTATTATGTGTATGTCTCCTCCCCCAGCCCCTTCATCAGTCCTTCCATAATGGGCATTTGTTGGACTCGTAAATGAGGCAGGATAAGATCAGACCATCAAGAAAGAGTCTTTATGAGCCAACACCACCCTAAGCCACTTCGGCACCCAACTACAGAAACAGGAAGATACAAAAACTCTGGTATTCACTCCAAGCACGCCCGAGGTTGTTATGGCACACATAGCAACGCTCGAACAAATGGGACAAATGAGAGGCAGGCTGGCACAACTGCTAAGGAGCCAGATTCCCTGGGCACAATCTCTCAGCAGTATATTACCCTGAGCAAGTTACTTAATCTGTCTGTGCCCCAGTTTCCCCATCTATAACATGGGGATAATAGCAGCATATACCTACACATAGTTAAGTGCTACGTAAATGTACCCTAAATAATAATTCACTGACAATAATGAGTTTAGACTAGACATACATTCTCACCAATAGCAAAATTGCTCCCAAGGGAGCAAAAATTGGTTCTGAGTGGGGGAGGTGAAAAAACTTAGATATTACAATGATAGCCCTCCAAAAAGACAATACTTAAACAGATGTAAAGTTTATCCATGGTACTTACAAACTAATGGGATGAGTAGAAAAATATGTTTAAAAAGCTTCCTTCAGGGGCAATAATGAAAAGGAAGTTCAAGAAACGTTGTACAAGATGAAAAATTATAAGATTAGTTCTATCACAATTAATCATGTATCAAACATTTTAATAACTTTGTTCCTTTAATTCACAATGTTTTGATTATGTGAAACCAAATGTGTTTTACTTCAACTGACCATCTGGGGTGGCAATCTACCATTAGATTACATCATCGTAACATTACAGTCAGTGTTGTTTATCTTTCATTGAGATAATTCAGCTATTACTAGTCTCTCTTTGCAGATGGGAAAACTGAGGCCAAAGAGATTGAGTGGTTTGCCTAATAGTCACAACTTTAAAGGGGTAGAGTCACTGGGTTTTCTGCCTCTCAGTAAGGTGCAATTTTCAGCTCTAAGACTAGACCAAAAAAAAAAAAAAAAAGCTTTTACATTTTTCTAGAATTAGAAAAATTGATTTAGATGTGTTTTGAGACATTCAAGCTAAAGGGGAAAGGTGGGAATGTTACATAGGCTATTTGTACATTTATTGCAGTTAGTATCCGGATGCTTGGTGCTGTGGTTCAGTATTTCATGCATGAAATATTCAAACATTTTAGTGTTTAAAACAGATTATTGCACTCTGTAAGATAGGCAGGTAAACCAGCTAACCACTAAAATGCTGCTTACTGCCATGAATCTCTGAAATTGTCGGTATTAGGACGTGACTAGTCCTTTTAGAATGTACTTATTTGTGTGTGTGTATTTTGGGTTGCGCTGAAGCTTAGGTCTTTAAAGCAGAGCTAAGTGAAAACAAAACAGTCCTTTGGGCCACCAAATTCAACATCACAAAGTTCACATGATGCGTTATCTCCATAGTTATGTAACACTTTGAAATGCTCAAAAGACTTTTCAAACGCATGGTCTCTTTTGATCACCAGGCAATTTTTTGAGGGTCAGAGGACAGCCAAAGCTGTTTTAATATGGAAATGCAAACTTTAAGCTCAGAGAGTTTTGAGATGCCTCTACAGGCACTGCGAGTATGTACTTTCTGTTCTGTGAGAGCATACCAGGCGCTAACTTAGACTGTGTTTTATTTTCACACACAGAACTTGGTGACTTTGATGCTCTGTCCTTACACAGAGAGCAAAAGGGGAAACTTCTGTAAACAGATACAAACCCAAGGCAGGAGGATTGCTTGAGACCAGGAGTTTGAGACCATCACGGGAAACAGCAAGATGCTGTTTCTTCAATTTTTTTTTTTAAATCAGCCAGGCATGGTGGCATATGCCTCTAGTCCCAGCAACCTTAGAGGCTGAGGTGGGAGAATTGCTTGAGCCCAGGAGGTCAAGGCTGGAGTGAGCTACAATTGCGCCACTGCACTCCAGCCTAGGTGACAGAGAGAGATCTTGTCTCCAAAACAACAATGCCCCAGAGTCGAAAATAAATTAACCGTATAAACCTAGGAAAGCCTTACATGTGGTATAGTTTATTGTCTTACAATGTGTCTCTAAAGTTTTCCTAGGCTTTAGCCCAGTGCTGTAATTCGTAACTCTTCACAGACTCTTGATTGATAAAATGAAACTAAATGTTTTACTACAACAGACCCAAATGAGTTAAATGAACAGCAGCAAATATGGTGGCAAATCATACTGGAGAAGAGACTAGCATGATAATGTGCACCACGTTGAGTTCAGCTTGGGCTGGGAATGGCTTAGCATCACTAGAATGGCTTAGCCTTACTTAGCATGAATGATCGCTGCCTCTGTTCCCAATCCCTGTATTCTTAGAGAGCCACTAAGTCTTTGCTCACTCAGCATACCTCGCTCTGCAGTGGCAAGGAAAATTTGTTGAAGCAGGGTCAAGGACACCAACCAAGCTCTGGAGAATATATAGAACAAAAGGTCAACATGGCTATGAGCTCATCCAGAATGAGCTACAGGACAGCAGGTTTAGGCAGGAGTCTCTGGGCATAAGAGGTCAATCAGTTGGCTGATCTTATGTCAGTGGGGATGGCCGTACGGCGGTGGGCACAAAATATCTCCCCCAGTGAGATAGCCGGATGAGCACAGTCTCTATCAGATATGGTGTCTGCAGGTGCCCCAGAGATGCAGCAGGTGCTAAACAGTAAAGCTGTACTGTCGGCATTTAGACCAGACCTTTGTGCTTTCCTCTTGCAACTCAAGAAGGGTTGAGCAACTCCAAAATCATCAGCAGCAATAGATGCAAGCAGCGGTGAGGCAGAACTCTTCATCTTGGGGAGGTGGTGTCCACCTGTGATCGTCGGCAGAGAGCCTTGCGTCTCAGCAGAGGGTTTAGGGCTATGAGGAAACCGAGAACCCTTGAAGTCAGATTTTCTCCAGAGTATGAAAGTTGGTTTAGATTCCAGGTCTTCCCAGCTCATTTCAGGGCCTTTTCCACCTCCACTTCCACTTCCTGTGCTTCAGGGCTGTATTTTATCTCCTGTAATAATTAAAAACTTGGAAAGCAAGGACCTTATGAGACGTTATGTGTATTCAATTAACTGTATGCCAGATTTCTGTTAAATGTGTATTCTGCATCATAAATTCCTTAGTTCATTGCATCAATTCCACCTTTGCTGCTTCTAAAGATATGTTAGGCTTTCCTGTTCTGGTATCCAAGTATTTTCTACTTCACCACAAGCCCCTGGTTTCTAACCATTATACAGTTTTTTAACACTGTAAACTAAGCAATTCAGTTTTACCTGCGGTACTCGTGGGTGTTGTTCTGTGTTGTGTTGGCCTTGCTCGTCATAGCTGTTTTCTTTATCCCCCTCTGTGGGATGGCCTTTGTGCTTCCGTGAGGGTGAGCCATAGGGAAAACATTCCAGAAGAATCTATTATTGTTGCAGAACAGGCCTGGATTGTCTGGGAGAGATAGACAAGCAGAGACATAAGAAGCCACATTCCCAAGTGTAATCTGCCATACCTTTCCAGGTCCTCACACCGTCTTTCCTGTATTTTAATGCAAAATGAAGTACAGAGAATGTTCTTTGCCACTGCATAGCTGGATGTGCTGAGTATGCTAAGACTACTAGCCCTCCAAGAATACACGGAAGGACGATAAGGGCAGCAGCTGGTTCACAGTTTATGGAAAAGAGACGAAGGCATTCCCAGCCCAAGCTGAATTTAACGTGGTGCACCTTGTCACCAATTCTATGAGAGCCACCATGACAGACAGACCTCATGAAAGCAAACTCTCTTCAAGGTGGGACATATTGCTATAAAGCCATCTAAAGATGGCTGACCCAGCCTATTGCATTGAATTCAATAGCTTGGGTTTTAAATCTTGACCAACCACCTACACAAAACTTTGCATTAAAGACCCTCGCCTATCCCCTCCCACACACTCACCTCCCACCCTGCCATAGAGAAATCCCTGCCGTGGAACCCAAGCATTCATTCATGCAGGTCTGATCCCTGGGGTGTAGAATGTGCTGGAATGAAAGAGCTATAAAGTGTTCCAATCAGGTGTTACTACAACTACTACCAGGGGACACAGCCACACGTGTGTTGTCCAGCTCCAGGACCTAAATCCTCACCTTGGATCATAAGTGGTGCTGACATCCATGCTCTGTTCTATCTGCTGCTGGCCAAGTTAGCTCCAAGGGACAGGTGGCTGGTTAAACATGGCTGTGGCCAGAGACTTCTGCACAAGCAAAAACTGAAATCATATATTACCAAAATAATTTGAAAACAAAATTATCTCTCTCCAACCAGCCAGTAAATAGGAAGATCTGAGAATAAAAAAGAATAAGGAAAAGAAACATTGCAGAGCAATCCTCGAAGAAAGCTGCTGTGTACAGAGAGCCAAGCAGAAAAGAGAGAAAAGCATGTCAGACCTTTTTTTGTTACACAAAGCTTTATTGAGAACTAAATCTTATTTCTCTTCTTACACATATATGTTTTTGAAAATTAAGATCTCTGCAGTGACAAGTCTTGTCACATGTGTGTGGGAACTACTGCCGGCAGATACACTCTTCATTTGAAAACCAGTGTTTTTCCAGAATTTCCCGTGAGAATCTACTGAGTTATACCTAAGGTCTTGCCAAACACTTGTGATAAGAGTTGAAAGAAGCATAATGGTATTTTCACTTTTTCAACAAGAAGGGAAGCGGCATCACCTGTGGTTAAGAGTACTGGCATTGGAGTCTGTTGGAATGGGATGAAAATTCTGATTCTACCACTTGCCATGTGTGACCCCTTGCGCAACCCAGTGATCCTAAGAGTGGTAAGAGTTGTTGCTTACAGTCGATGGTGGATTAGGGAAGTGGATGATGGAAAGTACTTAATGCACTGCCTGATTCCTGAATGTGCTTCATCCATGGTAGAGTAGGGTGGTCCGAGGGGCTGCAGCTCTGATTTCCTCCTTTTACTTCCTCCCACATTCTGTGCCACCTATTATGACTATTGCTTGGAACATGGACAAGTGCTTTCCACGTCCACTCATACATTCAATGAATAGTTACTTAGCATCCACTGTATTTCAGACACCATGTACATAAGTGCACCACTGTGCTTTCCTACTTTCATTAGGAAAGCACAGAAGAGCATCAGGACTAGATGAAAGACTCAGCGAGAAATGCTTCCCGGCTTCTCTCACTCCCAGGTGCCCTGTGTTGTGCTCTGTTTTGCAGGGCTCAACATTCACCTCTTTGGCCTTCTTTTTCCTGCCCTCATCCTCCCAAAAGATACCAGAGTGTTCTTATGTCCTCTGTCTTTCTTTGTTAACAAAATAAGAATTGATCTCATAAACTTATTCATGCTAAAATAAAAATAATTTGTAAGTCCAAAAGCATTAGCCTTTATCTGGGTTTTTGCATTTAAGTGCAAATGAAGCCCTGAGCCAGAAGAGACCTGGAAAGGCAGAATTCCATGGCACTCAAGATACATCACTGTCACCTTTACCACCGGTGAACCACTGTCCCATGTTTCAGAGACTGCCTTCCCCCTCTGGGGGTGTGAGTTGGGAAGGAGTGGTGGAGACTTGGCTTTGCTGTGTTTATCTTGAGCCGTGGAACAGCCAGATTTCTCTTTCATTTACATTATAGCTGTGGTCGTTTTATTTATTGATTTTAGTTGGGGGTGGGGAATTTGGTAACGTCACTGAGTGTTGTCGTTTGATTCTGTTCGAACTTGTAAGTGTTATCTAGTTCTATTCCGTTTTCCACTTTATGTAATATAGATCCAGTGTCTCAATTATCTGAGCCATTAATCAGGTTGCAAAACCTTCCTCTTTCCCAAGTGAAAGCAAAAAGGAAGAGTGGGACTTGTCTACCCATCGCCACCATACCTGTTAGTTGGAGTTTTAGAATTGTCTGCTTCTCACATATGGTTCCCTCCGTCCCTTCCCTTTCCCTTCTCTTCCTTTCCCTCCCCTCCCCTCTCCTCACTCTCCCCTGGAAGAGAGTGGATATAAGGTATTACTGAGAAAGACCTCACATGCAGGGCAGTAACCAAAGGCTACCAACTTTTTATTCCACACTTTGTCCTGATCGCTCTCTTGCATTTCCTAGTGGTGGTTTCTCCATCACCAGCAAGCTGGGGATCTATGATTCCTAGTGCTTGTCCCTGATGGCCAGTGGCCCCACTCCTGAGTTTCTCTCCAATAGATGAGCAATTGATGCATTCCAGAACTGGCAAGAGCTGGCGTTGAATATAGTGATGATCCTCTGCCTTGTCCAAGAACACTGTGAGATAGAAAAGGCAGAGGATACCTTCAAGTAGCAGGCTGTGTTGGGATGGATTTTGCAGGCTCTAGATGGATCTCAAGATGTGTCAAGGGCCCCAAAAGTGGTGAGAGTGGCCTGGGGGCTGGGTGGAATGCAGGATGGTTGGCCCAAGATCCAAGCAAATTACTCTGGTATTTTGCTATCACCTAGGGAAACGATAAATAGTTTACATTTGGGAACTTGATATCATAAATGTCTGCCATGCAAGCTTATTTATAGCTCATTATAAAAAATAGCATACCTGGCTTAAATAAATATATGGCACAGACCTTGACAAACACCTTATGATTGCTGCTTCTTTCACTTCAGAAAGCAGTTATCTTCTTCCAGACTTCCCATGCAATGTTTTGCACTTTCCATTCCATTTGGATACAAAACTCTTTGAAATTAAAATAAATAGAAACAAAGAGACAAAAACAAACAAAAAATTTAAAAATATTTCTCTGGACTGCAATAAGCCTCATGATTTTTTGAAAAACATAGGGAATGCAAAACAAAGCTTCTTTTAGTCCTACTGAGAGGTGTACTGTTCATGTTTATTTAAAATTGCTCCTTTTTTTATCTTCATCTTTCAAAGTAGAACAACTTTTTCTATCCCTACGAAGATGTGATGTGGTGTCTTCAACCTATTAAGTTAATTTCATTTCAAGTGGAGATAGAAGTTCTTGCAAAGTTTTTACAAAACTTCTGTTACAAAAGCAAAAATGGGATGGGTTACCTTTCATTTTCTTTTTGGGGTGCAATTTAATTTACAGTTCATAAAATATGCAGAATGACTAAAATACAGCCTGAATGTACACAAAGAAAAAAATGGTATTAAACAACATTGTGTATTATTACCCGAAGGAAGCCATCTTCAGGCAGCTGTTAAACAATCAAGCTTTGTGTATGTCTGCACGCGTGTGTGGTGCCCACTTCATACATTTACAAAATACACATGGTAATATGAATAAACTGAATAAGCTAGAGAAAAACAAAGCAGAATTGGACAAAGTTAATACTGCTAGCCAGTTTACAATCTTCTTTGAGCATTTTAACATGAACATTCATACAAAAAAGGACAGTATTAAAACCATAGAGTCCAATCTTCTTTGAGCATTTTAACATGAACATTCATACAAAAAAGGACAATATTAAAACCGCAGAACCCACTCCTTTTATGTATAAAGTGGAGACAGTGTCACTAGATTAGATAACATGACTTTGTAACACTAAAACAAACCATCTGTTCCAAAAGACCCATGCACAGGGAGGCATTATTGGGGCTAGTATGTACATTGAAAGAGCATTCAGAACACTAATTTTCTACTGTCCGAATTCCATGATGGCCTTGCCCAGCCTCAACACAGATGACAAAAGAGATGTTTGACCATGTAGCACCGCGGTGGTTAGGACCCACAGGGCCAAGGCAGAGAGGCAGCTGATCAGAGGCACAGGGAAGATTCTGATAGTGTTTCATGGTCAGGCAACATAAAACCACTAGACTGCATTATCAGTGATGGGGTCTTTGGCTTCTAAGGCAGGATGCTTCAGCAGGCTCCCAGGAGAGAGTGCCATAGACTGCTGAATGGTGGAAGAGCAGTTTTTATTCTGTTCCTTAAGGCTAAGCACTCAACAGTGTTTTAGGCAAACTCTTTTTCAGTTGCACTGAAGGTCACAGCTGCATCTGACACGACTTGAATTGGCTGTTTGAGGGCTGTCTCAAATTTGCGCTGTTGGCAGCAGAAGTCTGAATGTCTAGGTTGAAACCTGTTCCCCGTTTTAAAATCGGTTCCTGCTAGATCAAAGGTGAAACCCCTGTCAGGGTCAGAAACAAGTTGCTGATCTGCATGATAATAAATAGCCCTGAGTCTGGGACGAATGGCTGGTCAGACTGGAGTGTTGAAGCGGGTAGGAGCGTGGACATTTGTGTCTGATGCGCTGTGATGGAGTTTTCACCGTACCAGTGTGACTCTCATGCATTACTCGATCTCTCTGGCTCTTGCTCTTTTTATTTTTTTGAGATAGTTTCCCTCTGTCATCCAGGCTTGGAGTTCAGTGGTGCGATCCCAGGTCACTACAACCTCCACCTCCTGGGTTCACATGATTCTTCTGCTTTAGCCTCCTGAGTAGCTGGGATTACAGGTGTGCCACCACGCCTGGCTAATTTTCATATTTTTAGTGGAGATGGGGTTTCATTGTGTTGGCCAGGCTGGTCTCAAACTCCTGACCTCAAGGGATCTGCCCACCTTGGCCTCCCAAAGTGCTGGAATTACAGGCATGAACCACTGCACCCAGCCCTGTCACTGGATCTTTTGAACACCTGCTTTCTCCTTTGTAAAGTAGTAGCAGCAGCAGAACTGATCTCTGAGGGCTGCTGTGAAGATTTGACAAGATGACCATGGAAAGTTCGATTGTTGAGTGTTTGGTGGTGATGGGTGAGCAGCCCAGAGAGAAGCTGAGCAGGTGGATTGCCTGATCCAGGAGTTCGAGACCAGCCTGGCCAACACGGTGAAACCCCGTCTCCACTAAAAATATGAAAATTAGCCAGGCGTGGTGGCGCACCTGTAATCCCAGCTACTCAGGAGGCTAAAGCAGAAGAATCATGTGAACCCAGGAGGTGGAGGTTGTAGTGACCCGGGATCGCACCACTGCATTCCAAGCCTGGGTGACAGAGGGAAACTCTATCTCAAAAAAAAAAAAAAAAAAAAGAGCAAGAGCAAGAGAGATCAAGTAATGCATCAGAGTCACACTGGTACGATATTCCTGGGGGCTTTGTGCCTTGGGGCCCCTTGAAGTTACTCAGACTTTCTGCATGACTGCTCCGTGGGGCTGCCTGATTCTGCACTGGAGCTCCCGAGTGGATTTCAGCCCCTGCAAGCTGGATCAAGAGGAAGCCAGGCTTGAAGACTGGCTGATACCTGGGCTCTGCAGACCCAATTGTTTCCCTTTGGCCCAATCCACCTGAAACTGCCTCCATCTGCTCTAAAGCTCAGAAGGAGGAAACTAGCAGGCCTCCTTGTAGAAGGCATCTAGGAGATGAAGCCAGGGAAAACAAATTGGGAATAAAAGTAACGTGTTATGATGTGAAGATAAAAGACAACGCTGGACGTTGAGGTGAGAGGTTGGACAGGAGAGCTGACTCAAATCTCCAGTACCCTGGGACTGTGGTCCTGAGAAGTCGGAGATGCCTGGGTTGCTGGGAGGTGAGCTCAGCCTGTCATATTCATTGTCATAGGCTCAGGCCTGGGCTATCTGAGTCCAACCTGTGTACTGAGAAAGGTTGAAGAAACTCCTCATACCCCTCCCTGTGCTCAGCCAGATTTTACTCCTAGGTAAGCCCTGCCAGCAAAGTTTGTGGAACGTCATCAAAGCTTTCTCTAACCCTAGGTAGGTAGAGGGTTTTCTAGGGAGAAGACAGAGCAGCTTTTAGGGGTATCACTGGCATGGGTTGATGTTACATCATTCAATGCAGTTATAGCTTTGCCTCTTCCCAGGCGGAACGTAGGTTGGAGACTGAAGGATAGAAGCACAGGGCATGACTGGGAAAGCCAGGGAGGAGGTTTCCAAAGTGGTTTGTGTGCACCTCCTGCCTGCCTTAGTCAGGACAGGAAGGAAATAGTAGTACTTTGCCATATTGTTATTCTTATGTTAAATATAAGAAAAACTGAAGATTTCCTAATTTTTAATTCATAGGCTGGCCTATCCCTCTCAGTTGGTCTGTATGTCAGGAAGTCTCAAATCACACATCAAATGTTGTATGCCCATGGCACCCTCGCACAGCAGGAGGCACCCATTCTCCCTGTTCCCTTCCAGTCTATGACAGGTGGCATGCCATCTACCTAGGGTGTCAGCCACTAGCTCTTTCACTAAGAATTTTTTTTTTTTTTTGAGATGGAGTCTCCGTCTGTTGCCCAAGCTGAAGTGCAGGGGCATGTTCTCAGCTCACTGGAACCTCTGCCTCTCGGTTCAAGCGATTCTGCTGCCTCAGCCTCCCAAGTAGCTGGGACTACAGGTGTATGCCACCATGCCCAGCTAATTTTTGTATTTTTAGTAGAGACAGGGTTTCACTATGTTGGCCAGAAAATGAAAACTTTTTATGTAAATGTCTAAAATGCTGATAAAATTGGTGGATGGCATTAAAAAATAAGTGTTATGATTTAAGATGCCCAGCCAGTAGAGTTTCTTCCATTTGGAGCTATGTAACATGAGTCTTGCCATCTTCAGCTACCAGAGCCACTATAGCAAAGAATCAGTTGAATGAGCTGAGTGCCAGATATTTAAATCACTTTATCACAAAGTGCTAAGGCAAGATTTTCATAGAAGCATAGTCAACCATAAAGCAACAAGATTTCTGTATCATTGATAATGTTTACAGTATTGCTTGGTTTACCTTATCTCATCCTTTAAAAAATCATAGTCTTTATATACATCTCATTAAAGACATAGTAGTGTGACACTTTTTTTCCTTTAATCAATAGGACTATGTGGTAAAAAATAATAATAATAATACTTAGAGGCTTCAGCTCTAAATGTTTTATAAAATGTGGAGAAATTTGATTTCTTTCCTTCAGGTGAGGCAAATGGAAGATGATCTCTTCTCCGTTGAACTTTCTTCTGAAGTTAGAAGGTGCTTTAATTGCACCTATATGCAAAATTTAAAACTGCAAAGAGATTACTGAAATTTGTTAATTTCATGTTTCAAATAAGAAGTGAAGGACAAAGAATATTAACCTGAAAAAGTGTATATAATTTTACATGTTTAACTATTTACAAATATATTGACTATGAGATTTTTAACATTATGTTAATAAACAAGGGTCAAAAATAGCTGATGGCAGTAGATGAAAAACCATACAGAAATTGTTCACCAATTGAATATAGTAACCTGTTTAATTTAATTGCATTTGTCTTAAAAGGCTTATTTTCAGCCTCTAATTTTGATACATTTTAAATAATTGGTTTACTAAATAATACCAGCTTTTTATTTTCAAACGGCTCGTATAAATGATATGCTCAGAAGTGGAATTTTGGCAAATGTTTATGCTACATTAACTTAAAAAAAAAAACCTTTGATTTTAGCTTTAG
The DNA here is from genome assembly GCA_963573385.1 of Cacajao melanocephalus. Classification (NCBI taxonomy): domain Eukaryota; kingdom Metazoa; phylum Chordata; class Mammalia; order Primates; family Pitheciidae; genus Cacajao; species Cacajao melanocephalus. The sequence continues at coordinate 52,257 of CAUYLG010016410.1, forward strand.
GAATACATGTGCAAGTTTATTATATAGGTAAATTCCATGTCTTGGGGGTTTGGTATACAGATTATTTCAACACTCAGGTAATACGCATAGTACTCAATGGGTAGTTTTCTGATCCTCCCACCCTCCACTCTCAAGTAGGCTTCATTGTCTGCTGTTCCCCTCTTTGTACTCAATGTTTAGTTCCCACTTATAAGTGAGAACACGCAGTGTTTGGTTTCCTTTTCTTTCTTTCTTTCTTTTTTTTTTTTGAGACTGAGTCTTGCTCTGTCTCCCAGGCTAGAGTGTAGTGGCACAATCTTGGCTCACTGCAACCTCCACCTCCCAGGTTCAAGCAATTCTCTCCTGCCTCAGCCTCCCGAGTAGCTGGGACTACAGGTGCACGCCACCACACCCAGCTAATTTTTGTATTTTCAGTAGAGATGGGGTTTCACCATATTGGTCAGGCTAATCTCAAACTCCTGACCTCAGGTGATCCACCCACCAGGGTCTCCCAAAATGCTGGGATTACAGGCGTGAGCCACCATGCCTGGCCCGGTGTTTGTTTTTCTGTGCCTGCGTTAGTCTGCTCGGGATAATATATGCCATGTTAACTTTATTGCAAAGATTTGCATATTCTGTATGTTCACTGAAATCTGGTTATTTTAACTGAACTCTTTATGATTAATGTTTAGTTGATTTTAATTGTATACTCCTGTGGAGATAATAATACAGCAGCATTTGAATTTTCAGTCTATTTACCTGCTTATTTTTGATTCACCAATATATTGTCGCTTCCAACTAGTTTCTCATTAATCACCACCCCAACATCTATCTACGCCTTTCATGTTATGGCTCAGTGAATATATGATCCTAAAATATTTGCTCCATTCAACTCTTGGGCACAAACTTAAGTTAAAATGGCAACATAATAAAACATACTGTCTGTTAGGAATTCACAGTAGTTACTGAACAATTACTAAAAGATTTAATCTGTAGAGCATCTATGATGGACCCAATCACTGTTTTAGTAAAGAACAAATAAATTAATGAATAAATTAAAATGCTTAATTGTTTCATCATAAAGATAGAACATTTCCTGGATTAACTATATTATAGTTAATTGTATGATTGCACATGGGTTTATTTTGTGTCTATTCAGCAAAATAAGACAGCTAAGCTACTCAGTGGAACGCATTTCAATCAAAAATCCAAACTTTGTTATTAATGGCTTTAAGATAATTTTAAAAGTGCATCTTCCAAGTTATGACTTAAAAACCATTTACCTAGTTTTGACTCTGTTTTCTGAGTCCTTTGGAAAGCCAAGGCCCGGTCAGGGATTTGCTTCCTACTGAGTATTGGGAAGTCTCGCCCTAACTGCTTCCAGGTGTCCTTTCCGGACCCATCCAGCCATTCCAGAACATTAGCACTTGTTTAGGGAACAAAAAATCCTTTTGAATCAGGATCTGTTTTTCAAATGTTCAGCGCATGAAGCCTGGCCATTTGATGTGGTCAAAATCACATTTCTTCGTATGTATTTGATGAATGTTAATTAGTTGTTTTAGGTTTTCTCCTAATGATTTACTTTTAAAAATCATGCCAATTGTATGCTCTTTCAAGACAATACCATATAAAACATACATCTGAAATGTCACATGTGGTTTGCTGAAAACAATTATGTTTCCTCATTGCAAGGGTTTTTTTCTTTCTCTTTTTCATTAGTTTCGCTGACTTTTAACATGTCAAGTAAAAATTCTAGAAACAAAACCAGTTAAATTACATTCACGTGAACAATAATAAGCTGCCCCAGAAGGCAGAACTATTTGTTTGACCACAACATATAAATATCAACATCAATATAAAATCAGTATAAACATACACACATACGCATACTTATGTGTATGTCTAGATCTATATCTTCAGACACCAAATGGCCATCATAAACTTTGAAGGTTAAGCCTATTTTAAAAAACAAAAATGAAAGAAAAACCTATAAAGGAGAAGACAGCTTTGAAATATGACTATAAACCATGTGAAATGCATTTAGGCTTTTCAAAGTGAATCGAAGGCTTTCAATTTCAACAGAAATAAATTGCTGTCATTATTAATAGCAGACATGTGGTAGTGTTTTTAATTGAGATCAAAAGTGAAGGTTCTTCCTAGTACAAAGACAGTGCAAACTCAGACTGTGAAATGCTCAGGAGCGATTGGGAGAAGTCAGAGGCTTCGTTTTGTTTTATACTTTTTAAAGTGCCTAAAAATTCAGTGTACAGACTTAAGAGTTCAAGGGATAAGATAGTTTGAAAAGTGGTGGCAATCCTTAGGGCAGGAAAAAAAAAAACCTCTCTATTGTTCCAGTTTTAAATGACAGTATCCAAGATCTGTGACTTTTATTGAGAATTAGGGTAACATTTACCCATACAGATACCTCAAGGAAGCATATAAGCACCTGCTCCTCTTCATTTTCTGACAATCCTTTCCCTAGAATTACATACTTCTCTCTGGCATGGTTTGACTTAGGAGACTAAATATAACTTAAGAAGTATGTTCCCTTAATAAAAGAGCTAATAAAACTGCCAAGGATTTATAAACATAGACTGATATTACCTGGAAAGCAATAGAAAGTGACAACACTGCAAAGAAATTGTAGTTGGATTGGAGAGATAGACATGTTAGCAGATAATTGCAACTTAGTGGGATGGGTACAATAATAAAAATAGGCACCAGGCCCATGGTAATGTGCGGAGGGGACTAGCAAGCCTGCTTTGGGAAGTGGGTCACTGCTCCAGGAAGGTTTTAGGGAGCAATGGTTCTCATACTTCAGCGTGCACCGGATCCCCTGGAGGGCTGTTTAAACGCAGATTACTGGGCCCACTCTTAGAGTTTCTGATTCAATAGATCTGGGGTGAGGGCCAAGGATTTGTATTTCTAGAAAGTCCCCCAGGGGACGCTGCTGTTGGTGGTTGGAACCCTACCCTTTGAGAACCGCTGTCCTAGACGAGGAGATGCTGGGTAGGTTTTGCAGGAGGAATAAAAGGAGAGGACCATCCTAGGCATACAAAATGCCAAGGGGGAAGCCCCAGGGAGGAAGCCTTTGGGGAAGTCTGAGGGTTGTAGGGAAGGGCCCAGATGGGGAGACCAGTTTCCCTGGCTTGCCAGGGACTGAGAGGTTCCCCAGGACACAGGACCAAAACAAGACAGTCCTGGGCAAACTGAAACAGTTGGCCACCTGGGAATAGCAAGAGGATGAGACCAGACAGGTGGACATAATTCACATCCTGATTGTCCCGGGCCAGGTCAAGGAGCTTTAACTGGAAAGCCATTGGGATCCATAAAAAGGGTGGTAAACGGGAGAATCACAAGGTTTTTTTTTTTTTTTTTTTTTTAGGAGATGGAGTCTTGCTCTGTCACCCAGGCTGGAGTGCAGTGGCACAAACTCGGCTCACTGTAGCCTCTGCCTCCCGGGTTCAAGCGCTTCTCCTGCCATAGCCTCCTTTTTTTGTGTACTTCATTTTTTGTACTTTTTTGTGTTCAAAGATTTAACAATAAATTCTACCACTTTCACAAAGAGATTAAAGCCATCAAGGAAATGGGCACACACAGAAAACAGACTCTTAGGCTGCAGGGAGAAGGAGCAAGGACAGAGGTCAGGGTATCTCCCTCCAATGTGCTGGTATCCAAGACCCATTTTCTTCCACTGCAAAAGATAGCCTCTTTGTGGATTAATTCATGCAGTTAGAAGCCCCACCCCCACCCTAGTTTTCCCACACTGAATCCTGTATATAGGTAAGGGTTCACTGAAACCTGCAGGCTGGTCCCTTACAGCAGCTCAGAGAAGTCATTGTATTCACCAGGGACCCCTCTTGACCTCTCCATCTCGGTATGGATCAGCTCCTGCAGGGTGATGATCAAATTCTCAAAAACCTGGCTCTTGTCACTTTCATCACAGATTTCTATTGAGGGGCCTTCCTCACCACAATACGAACAGTGAATTGTGTGTTTTCACTTCCTGGCTCTACGCATTGCCCCAGGACCATTATTCTTAAAGCCAGAGCCATCACTGGTAGAAGAAAACTGAGCCCTGGAATTGGAGGGGGAATCAATGACCTCCCAAGTAGCTGGGATTATGGGCATGCATCACCATGCTTGGCTAATTTTTTGTATTTTAGTAGAGACGGGGTTTCACCGTGTTGCCCAGGCTGGTTTCGAACTCCTGAGATCAGAAAATCAACCCACCTCAGCCTCCCAAAGTGCTAGGATTACAGGTGTGAACCACTGCGCCTGGTGCAAGGTTTTTGTTTGTAAAAAATCACTTTGAAAGTCGTATGGATGACTGATTAGAAGAGGGTGAGATTCAGGCAGGGACGAAGGTCCTGAGGTGACCTGGGTGGGAGATGCCAAGACCTGAGGCAGGTGTTTGGGGGCAGCACATGGGTGAGGAGGGAAAGAGGCAATCATGCTGGAAGCCTGAGTGCCCTGGACCTAGTGACACAGGGAAGAATGTAGGACTCCAAGGTCTGTGGCCTGGGGCTAAGTGGATGGTGCTGACCAACTGCACCCTTTTACAGACAAACACCGAGACCCTGAGAGTTTGTGCGATTGGCCAAGACCACAGCATGCGTGAGTGGAGGAGCTGTGTGTGCCTGCACGTCATGCTCAGAATATCCCTGCCATACTACTCGCCCTCTTTCATGCACTAATCATATCTCTATGGTGCTTTCTACATACACCTGTTAGGTAGGTCGGCACGGTGTTTCTCCAGTGGTCTTTGTAAGTGGTGATGAGAAGGTGTTCTCGGCAGCTGTGCTCAGAGCGTCTCTTTGGTCCTCATTTCCTTTAATGGAAGCATTGTGCCTCTTTTTCAGAAGATCACCAGTTATTACATTTCACTGGTGGCTTTTTATTCCTCGTCTGACCCTGTACCTGCCTGGTTTTTCTAGTCTTCAAGTTTCACATTAGTGAAGCAGTATGCATACTTGGCTTTTGTCAGTCTTGGGATGTACACTCGAGTGACTAATATTGGTTTTTAAATGAATTTCTATTGCTTGATATTAATCCCTTCTCCATTTTTTGGCCCACTGTGTCACGGTGCTGCCAAACACAATCTTTGAGAAGTCTGCTGACACAGTGGGAGTGTTTCAAGGCTGCCTGAGGAGCACCTTCTGCTACACATCGCACTAATTGGAAATAAATCTCAAGTTTCAGCGTGAGTCAGCCAGCTTCACAAGAGCTCAGTGCAATTTCCATACTACTGCTGTGTAAACAGGGGCCAGGCAAACTGTTTGCGTTTTGGCTAGGGCAGACAAGTTTACAACCGAGAAGCAGGTGAGGGTCTTTGCTGGGTGTGCAGAATGACCAGCATGGATAGATACCCTCAACCTGATCTGTAGGAGGCTGGCCATTTACCACCTGAACATACCTTTTACATCGACTCTTCCACAGCTTTGCCTTTACCTGTTACAAGGGGTGTGTCCTACAGTTTCAACAGGGGCAAGACCAGCTGGATATGGGGGAAAGTATGAAGAGGTTGACTTCGGGGGCTCACCCATCACCCTCCTCTTCACACACACTTTTCAAGGCTATGCTTTGCCCCTTCCCAGTGAAGACTCAGACCTAACACCTACTACTCCCAGGCTACAACTGGGACCTCATCAGAGTTAGCCCACTTGGATCATGCCTGATATTTAACTTTGTCATTGCACCCTTCAGGCACCAAAATTGGAGAGTTGAGCCTAGAATGTGAGCCAGGGGCCTCCCATAGAAGAAGCTGGCAAACAACTCTTGCCCAAGGAACTCTCTTAAAGGAGCTCATTTGAACCTTTATTCTTCCACCTTAGCTTCTGCTGGCTCTTAATTGACTTTGGTTCTCAGACTGACCTCCTCTGTGCTGTATGCCGTCTTTGGCTCTCTGGGTTGCTATTTCTTGGCCAGTTTCGCTTCTGCCTACTATCTTGGCTTGCTTCCATCCTCATCCTCCCTGTGCCACAGGCCTCCGGCCACCTGCTGACCCTGGGATTGCTTTTCTTAACTCAGTCAGGGTACCGATCATAGCTGTCATTCTTTGCAGTCTTTCAGCCACTAACAGGTTGGAAGGGGATTTGATCAATGAGTTCACCTTGATGTACTCATAGTTGATCATTTTAAGGAACAAGCATTTTGAACCGACTGATATCTTCTCGTGCCTTCGAATCACACAAAGTCAGGAAATGGCTTCTCTGTTTGTCTTTCAGATTAGTTCTGTGTCTGTAGGAGAGCCATTTCAACTGACTATTGGGGTATACAGCTCTCTCTCTCCCTATCCAACCTTTCACTACCTGGGACCAAGTTTATTTTCCTTTAGTAATAACTACGTCATTCTTTTTGAAGAAATGATCCATAATTTAAGAAAATTTAAGCAATGCAGAAAATACAAAGAAGAAAGGAAAAAACAATGCTAACCTAATCCCAAAGAATTGTCATTAGCGTTATGTGAACAAATTTCCAGCCATCTTTCAATGAACATACACAAATAAAAGCATCAACCCACATCATCATCATATACACCTGGAATCATGCTGTGCATTTCATTTCTAAGTAAAAATAATAAAACGTAATTTTTCTTAAATGAAGTAGAATCATGTAAAAATGAAAAGATTTTAGGACTTTAGAGGGATGTTTTTGTTGCAAGAGATTTCTTTCCTTAAGATATCTTTCTACAGAGTCTCGTTCTGTCGCCCAGGCTGAAGTGCAGTATTGCGATCTCAGCTCACTGTAATCTCTGCCTCCTGGGTTCAAGGGATTCTCCTGCCTCAGCCTCCTGAGTAGCTGAGATTACAGGCATGTCCCACCACACCCGGTTGATTTTTGTATTTTTAGTAGAGATGGGGTTTTACTGTGTTGACCAGGCTGGTCTCGAACTCTTGACCTCAGGTGATCTGCCCACCTCAGCCTCCCAAAGTGCTAGGATTATAGCCATGAGCCACTGTGCCCGGCCTAGATATCCTTCTATGATGAATAAAAATGACTGGGAAAACAACAAGTGGTCGAAATCTCTGGCTGTTTTAAAATAAGTTTCAGATTAGATTGTTTCAGTATTCAGGCTAGATTCACAAATAGTTTCAGTATTCAGGCCACTCCTGTTGTGAAAAGTGAGACATTTGAGTACTTCTGCTCTTCCTGACACTTCTGTCATGCTTCATTATTTTTCCTCATAAGTTTCATAGCACATTTATTTCATTTATAACCACATTCATTTTCATAACACATTTATTTCATTTATAAGGTTGTTTAGCCTTAGTTCTATTTGCAAATGATGCCTTACCATTTATTCTTTTACTGTGGCTGTTCTATTCCTTGTTTCTTTATTTTGATTTATCACTTGGTTGGCTGGATTTCATTCTTAAATGTTTGAAAAGAAAACTTGGCTGGATCTCAAATTCCTGGGTCAGTTTCCCTTAGAACCTTGTAAACATTGCTGGCCTATCTTCAGGCATAAAATGTTAGTCCTCAGTTTCTCTATGTAGCCCCTGGTGAGCTTCATGTCATCAATACATAGTTTTGCAGAAAGGACTCAAGGGTGCTGTATTTCTTGAGTTCTTTCATGTCCAGGACATTTGACCTTTTGTCTTTGTACTTGAATGACATCTTGGTTGGGTGTGACATGCTTAAACCAGAGTTTCTTTCCCTTATAATGTTGCTCCAATGTATTTTGGCTGTGAATATTGTTGTGGACAAGTCTAAGGCCAGCCAGCTAGGCCCCAGGAGTTTCTCAGTTTGGATGACCAAAGAATTCTTGATTTTTCCCCTGAAAGTTAATAACAACCATGATACGTCTTTATAGCCATCACTTTAAAATCTATTTTCTGGAAAATGCACCTCTGTGATCTGGAAGGCCCCTTCTTCCTTCATTTCAAGAAAATGTCTTTCCTGATATGTCTTACGTCTATGTATACTTTTAGGTTTCCATTTGCTGGCCTTTTTTTTTTTTTTCAAAGTTTCACCCTTATTGCCCAGGGGGAGCTGGCTTTTTATTTTATTTTTTTTAAGATGGAGTTTCATTCTTGTTGCCCAGGGTGGAATGCAATGGCACAATCTCAGCTCACCACAACCTCCGTTTCTTGGGTTCAAGTGATTCTCCTGCCTTAGCCTCCTGAATAGCTGGAATTACAGGTGCCCACTACCATGCCCAGCTAATTTTGTATTTTTAGTAGAGATGCGGTTTCTCCATGTTGGTCAGGTTGGTCTCGAACTCCTGACCTCAGGTGATCTGCCCACCTCAGCCTCCCAAAGTGCTGGGATTACAGGTGTGAGGCATGAGCCATAGTGCCCAGCCCTGCTGGCTTTTTTTTTTTTTTTTGAGGACACTAACTTTATATCTATTATATTCTCTTTGTTATAAGGAATTTATATTTTTCCTTTATATTTATTCTTATTATTTTAAGCTATTATTTTACGTTAGTACTGGATTTCTTTTCTTTTTCTTTCTTTTTTTTTTTTTTTTTTTTTGAGATGTAGTCTCAGTCTGTCACCCAGGCTGGAGTGCAGTGGCACAACTTCGGCTCACTGTAACCTCTACCTCCCATGTTCAAACGATTCTTCTGTCTCAGCCTCCCAAGTAGCTAAGATTACAGGCACACACCACTGCACCCAGCTGATTTTTGTATTTTTAGTAGAGATGGGTTTCACCATGTTGGCCGGGCTGGTCTTGAACTCCTAACCTAAAGTGATACACTCGCCTTGGCTTCCCAAAGTGCTGGGATTATAGGCATGAGGCACTGTGCTGGGCCAATAATTGACTTCTGACCTTAACTATATATTTTTTTCTTGCTGTTTCTGATCTATTTACTGATTCTGTAATGGTATTACTTCAATGCTCAATTTACTTCCTCAGCTCTACAAGTCACCTCAATCTGTGTTTTTCCCAAATGCTATTTTGCCTCTTCTTTTATGGAGTTCTTGTTAACATTAGATTGGTGATTTTATGTGCAGAAAAGATTATTTATGGGTTATTTGGCTTAATTTAAGTTTGCCTGATTAAACTTGCAAATCTTAAAATCTAATTTTAAGAGTTCAGGTTTAACCCACAACTCTTATTGTTTTACAGATATAAATTTGATACAAATAATCTTATGTTTGAATTACTTTGCCTCCATATTTATTTTTTCAAGTTCTATGTACTTATATATTTCCACATCCAACAAAGAGGAATGATTTCACCTTCTCAACTTGGCTAAGGTTTCTTGGGCCAAAAATTCCAGGCTTCAGTGCAGTTGCTTATCAACCAGGGATCTGAGCCAAGGATTCAGGAACCAGAGGCTACACACTTGCAGAATGATTCCACCCGAGTAAAGATGTCAGGAGCAGTTGTGCAGATTGTGCCTTACGCAAGGGTATCTGCAAGAGGGCACTGCGGGAGCTAAAATCCAGCCTGCACTCCTGCCAAGACACAACTGGAAAAAGGACACTCCTACGAGCTGTTCTGCCCAGAGGGGTTGCCTTTAACTGACTGGTACAGGCAGAAAAGCATCCTTTTATTCATCAATGTACTCTCCTAGAGCTGGTGCCTGTTTCTAATTTGTACCAAAACACCTTATAGTGGTCAAGTGCTAGTGGTGGCTCCAAACCATGGATGAATGTGCTGAACCTCTCTGATAATCAGTGCTGGCTTTTAGGGCAGCAGAGAAGCCCCAACTCTCACTTTTAGGGAGATTTCATTTCACAGGCTAGCGCATCATATGCTCAGTGTTCGTGTTTCCAGTCCTGCTTTGCAGCGGGAGTTAATCCCGACTGGGAGAGATGGAATCCTGTGCCCTGCTCCTGCTGCTGCCAATTTATTTTGTGACATGATAGAGTCAGTTAAACTCCTGATTCCCTTGTTGGACTTGGCATTGTTTCGCATTTCTCTTGACTAAATCTCAGCCTCACTATAGTCGTTTATTAACGTGTGTTTTCAAAATTCTATAGTCTAAAACACTTTCGGATCGTCTTCTTTTACTCAAGTTATATTCAAATTTCTTCCATGTCCTAAGTTATGTCTTCTTCTTAATTGGGTGTTTTGTCATAATGTACTGCTGCTTGCTTCCTTTCTTTCTTTCTTCTCTTTTCTTTTTACTTCTTTCTTTTTTTTCTTCTCATTATTTTGTTGTTGCAGATTTGCATACCAGCCAAGGGAAGGGTTTTTTTCTTAATTAATAAAATGTATTTTGCTGGCCAGGCGTGGTATCTCACACTTGTAATCCCAGCACTTTGGGAGGCCAAGGTGGGTAGATCACTTGAGGTCAGGAGTTCGAGACCAGCCTGGCCAACATGGTGAAACCCTGTCTCTACTAAAAATATCAAAAAAAAAAATTAGCCAGGCATAGTGGCATGCACCTCTAGTCCCAGCTATTTTTCCCAAGGCTGAGGCAGGGGAATTGTTTGAATTAGGGAGGTAGAGGTTGCAATGAGCTGAGATCACGCCACTGAACTCCAGCCTAGGTGACAGTGAGACTCCATCTCAAAAAATAAAAAGTAAAAATTTTAAAAAATTTAGTTTTGCATTTTTGAGCAGTTTTAAGTTTATAGAAAAAAATTGAGCGGAAAGTACAGAGTTCTTATAAACCTCCTCACAATCTGCCCCTCCACCAATGTCTCCTATTTTTAACAACTTGCATTAGTATGCTACATTCGTTACATCGATGAGCCAATATTAATACATTATTATTAACTAAATCCATCTTTTACACTAGGGTTCCCTCTTGGTGGTGTACCTTCTGTGGGCGTGGACAAATGTATGCCACGTGTCCACCGCTACAGTGGCATACAGAATAGTCTCACTGCCGTAAAAATCTTCTGTGCTTCACCTATTCATCAGAGGAAACTTTTTTCATCTAAACTAGTTTTGGTGGCCCAGTCATTTATAACAGATATTCACTGGGGGCCTACTTGTATCATGAATTGTAAATAAGTGCTGACACCTGAGAATTAATAATGACCTCCAAATATCAGCCATTCTGCATTATGCTGTAGGTAAGAGGTACGTAGACTTACATATATGGAGGGATTGACCTTGGGATGAAAAGTATGGGTCGTTGTCACAGTCTCCTGAAAGTGTAAATGCATTACTAAGATGCTGGCAAAACCAAGTTGACAGAAATGCAATTGGTCTGTGATACATTTCCTGAGTAGAATTTTCAGTAAAATGCCTTTTAAAATATTTAACTGAAAAGAAATGGTTCATGCAATTTACCTGCCCTTATTTGCTGACATGATGGGAAGTTTGTTAAAAATCTACTAGAAATGTCATCGTAAACGTCCGAGGGGAAAAGAAAATCCACCTTTCTTTCTAATGATTCTAATAACACTGTTCATAAGACCTAAGAATTGAAGATAGAATTTTGACATTATCACTAGTAATGTTCCACAAAAACAGATGGGAAGTGCCGAGAGTTTGGAAATGTGAAAATATGACCTCACCTTCCAAAATAGGGGAGAGAAGCTGATGACAAAACTCTACAGTGGATTACTAATGAGTTAGGTTATGAGTGTTTCTTAAACAAGGGATGTAACAGTTCCACAGTGTGGCATAGATGTGGAAGAATGGAAAGTTTTGAGTGTCCTATTTGGGGAGGTTTCTTGGCATTCTGAAACATCTTAAGGAAGGAAGTGTATCCTTGCTCTCCCAGCCTTTGCAAGGATCTCTTAAGTTGATTCTGTGTTAGGTGGCCTACAGGTGGCAAGGCCACAGTAGAAATAGGGTTTCTGCTGTCTAATTAGCTGTGAAGTCCGACAAACCTGATTTCGAATCCTGGCTGTGTCAGTTATTGGTTGGCTTACCAAGGGCAAGCTATTTAGAGTGTCTAACCCTCAGGTTCCCCATCTGTAAAATACAGGTATTAATGGTTCCTATCTATTCAGTTTGTAATGAGGACGGAGCATGCACTCAGAGCACTTAGTGTGATGCAGAGCACATGATGTGTCCTCAGCAAGTGGGAGCTGAAAGGGGTATGCCAGACTGCATTTGCGGAAGCTCCGTGTGGCCATGCCCTGTACACCTCTTCAGCTGGAGAGTCCTCATGCTTGAAAAGCATACCTGCCAGGTATCTTGTAGAGAGAATTCCTGAGCTGACTGAATATTGGATTAGATGATCCACAGAACTCTTCCTGTTCAGTCTGTGATTCTTTTGCTTTTACAAGACCGCAGTTTCCAGGCAAAGCTAAAATGCTACTGGGCCACAAAATGACCTCTTCTTTTTCACCCATTTGGAAAACTTGCCGTGTTATGACTGCCTCTGGTCTAGTTACCGGGTTTCTACACCAGAGGGTGAATCATTTTTTGGGAAAAATAATTCTCTAGCATCCCTGATTGAAAGAGCACCTGGCTACCTCTTGTGGAAATGGAAATGGAGACTGGTTACCTGAGCCCCGAAGGTCTCACATGCATGAGAAGGATGGGGCAGACAGGACTGGACACCTGAGTCCCAAAATCATCACACACAGAGCAAGAACAGGGCAGAGAGAACTGAACACCTGGGCTTCAACGTACGACATGCAGGAGGACAGGGCAAAAAGGATGCGATGCCTGGGTCTCAAACGCATCACATGCAGTTGAAAAACTGGGTCAGAGGAACAAGCTCTGTCCCCCCATGCATTTCTGGAAGCAGGGCCTGATGAAGGCAGCTGCATTTTGGTCTTCCTTACACCTGTGGCTTCCTTCCCCACCCTACCTTCTTTTCTCTTCTGAATGACCCAGCATGTTGTGTAATGAAAAATGTTCATAAGGCTGCCCCTAGAGGGACATAACATCATCCATTGCTGCCTTCATTTGTGTATTTGCGCATCTGACATTTTTTATTCATTCATCCAGCATTTTTTGTTCATTCATCCAACATTCAATGAATACACAAATGAAAGCAGCAAAGTATAATTTTATATCCATCAGCTCACCACTGCAGTCATAGTGAAGGGAAATGCTCAGAGATAGATGACTGTGATCTACAATGGTGACCACAAGCAAAGATGCCCCAAATAGCGTCTGCCAGCAGGTTTGAAGCAATGACTATTTGAGATCTCAATGCACAGGGGCCAGGGGAGGCTTGGGGTGTGGGGCCAGCAGATACCAAGAAGGTCTTCTGTTGCAGTTTTCCCACCTGGAAATCCAATTGCCTGCATCGCCTTCTTCCTAACTGCAGAAGAAATTGTGTCTAATAAAATATATTCGATCCTTTATTTTTGAGAGAAGGGGAAGATGGCATCATCAGAAATGCAGTTGTGCTGCAAGGGGGCATATGGCTGTGGCTCTAATCTTTTTTTTTTTTTTAACCACACATGTTTATAAATATAGATTTTTAGCCAGAACAACCATTTCAGCATTTTAAGCCAGTGCTTCTTAGGTCTCCGCTTAGGAAGAATACTTTGCCTTCAAAGTATTCTTCCTAAACGGAGACCTAAGAAGGTCATGTTCAACCAAAATTCCAAAAATAAAAAAGATGAGAGAAATTTTGGATTTAATGATTCAGTTAAGCGCCTGAGCTTGACATTGCAATGTGCTTGAGAACATCGTAGCTCAGTGTCAGGAATTCTGGAAGAAGTCACAAGTAAAGAAGGAAAAAATCAAAAGCAGCAGCATGGAGTGAGGTGAATATGGAAATCCTGCCAATCTATATCTGTCCAAAGACATAAAACTGAAACAAAAAATTTGCTTGGTAATGAAATGCATGCTGCTTCTAAAGCTTGCTGTCTTCTCTGGGACATTTATGAATTCTGAACTTGTATGTTCATTTGTGGGTTTACCACTCAAGAGCACGTCCTTCCTGGCCCGTGTGGCTCTTCCTGTGGTTCCACATGCATTTCCTAATCAGGCCATCCGCAGAGATCAGAGAGACGGCTTGAGTTTTCCTGCCTCCCTCCCTCCCTCTGGCGCCCTCCACCCTACTGTGTTGTCTCTGAGCCTCTGCACTGAGAATGTTTTATCTAAAACTGAGCTTCAATTTGAAGTCTGCCTAAAATCTGACCTTTATATTCACCTCCTTCTAGAAGCAAAAGAGGTAAATTCAGCATTTTTATTTCACTGCATATGATAACTTTCTAATGCACTGCTTTTCAGGAGAGCAAAAATAAAACGTTAAAGGCGTGACTAGTGTCACCAACTTCCTCTCTCTCTCTCCTCCAGGAATATTTATTAAAGATTGACTGTATGTTGGGCACTGTGCTGGCACAATGGGCATAATTTGAAGGAAACCACCAAGGAGGATTTAAAAGAAGATCAGGTGATCATCCTCCTCACCAGGGCTGGTTTTAGGGTTTGTGGGGCTCTGGGCAAATATTTTTGTAAGGCTCCTATCTACACAATTTGACTGTAAACTATGTTACAAAATTCATGGGTCCATGTGGGGTATAGTGATTTATCAATGGAGATTTGTGATCATGGGTGGAGAAGAGGAACCTCTGTATTTTTCTATCATTCAGTCAGTGCACGTGATGTTTGTGGTATCCAGGCACCATCTCTTTTTCTTCATTGTCAAGGGCAGCATTCCTGGTCAAGGTCATATCTTTAGGATGAAAAGGTAGCAGTGCTGTCATCATTCCTGCTGTGGCTCTCAGGGACCTGTTTGTACTGGAACAATGTAGACCTGGGACTGTTCATGCACCATGGGTCACATCAATCGTGAGGCTGCAATGTCCGCCATGACCGGGCATGGCTTCTGCTGACTCTCAAAGTAGTTTCTGTGCTTTGCTGATGTGGCCCACCAATGTCAGCATCACCCAGAGGATGCAAGAAAACACAAATGAAGGTTCATTTTCTGGTCGTGTGGTATTTTGAGTTATGTAGCATGAATGTAGAACAACCCATCGTCCACGGCATTGTCCCTTGACTTCTTTAGACTGACATCGCTGCATGCCTAGAATGGGGTCTCTTTCCCCATGAACAGCATCTGCCTTCCACATTGCACCAGCAGGAGGCAGCTGAGAGGGCTGCAGCAGAACGACAGGGAGCCCATCCATTCCAGATATCCCGTCTCTGCCAGTCATGGCTTCGGAATGACCCAACAGAGCACATGTGGCCACATTAATGGAAAGTTTCATCAGGTGAGATGGATTTGACAACTTCCAAAGGATGGCCAGACACACGTGCAGAGCCTGCGGAGGGCCGCTGGTCAGTGGGTGCTGTGTACCATGAGGGACACAGGTTGGCACCTATAGCACCATCCCGTGCTAGGAGCTGGAGGGCACCACAGCCGGAACACAGAGGGGAGGAGCCCATGCGTGGAATTGCACATGGGCTGAGACTCGAAGACCATAGTCACCTCCACCAGGCTGTCAGCACCACTCTGATGGCCAGATCCCAAATGATCTCCTGTGCCAGTGAGTGGGAGTGATGACCGTGCTAGGCTGCCCCCTGGAGCCAGAGCCCACCCACAGTCCGCATGACTCCACAGACACAGGTCCCTCAGCGGCTCTGGGTACCTGCAGGGAGTGGGGCAGTGCATGGGGCCAAAGTACAGGCCCCTTCAAGAGGGGAGCCCTGGGCAGGGGACCCTTGCTGGGCCAAAGGGCCTTGCTGCCTCTCACTTCCCGATATGTCAGGAGAAAAGATTGGGTGAGGCCCCGGGGTCATTAGAAGGAGGTATTGAGGGAAGCTGGCCAGGGGCTGTGAGACGGAAGCCCAGCACCTACACGCTGAGGGTTGTCTGCAGTAGGAGCCTCAAGCCACGTGGGAAGCCAGACTGCAGGCTCCTGGAAGCCGGTGGGACCAAACTCTCAAGATGCTCCCCAACCTGCACATACACGTGAGGACACGGAGGTGGGGATGCTAATTCCCCGTGTTTCTGTGTAAGGATGAGAACTAAAGGTAACTACCTTTATGCTTAAAATTCTGAGGAAGACACAATATATGGATTAATTCAAGGAACAGTTTTTAAAAGCAAAGTAACTTTTAGGTAATAAAGTTGACTTGTTTTGAAAGGATTCATTTCCAAAACCATAAGGAAAATAAACCAACAATGAGAGGTTAAAACGTTGGTATACAGGCAACCTAATTTAATTACTAGATCTTGCCTCTGTGGGTGGAGGAAAGGCTGTGAGCTTAGAGACCAGAAAACCTGGGCCAAGTCCTGAACCACTCACTGAGTGATCTTGAAACAAGTCACCTACTTTGTTTGATTTCAGTTTCCACACCTTAAAATAAGAATAATATTAACACATCTCACAATGAGTTTTTTTTTTTAAGATCCAATGAGATAATGTACAAAAAGTGCAGTGTAAAATGCCAAATGCCAGATAGATATTAGTTCATTGCTACTTAACCACAGAGGTTTCCTCCTTGGCTCTCAGATGTCTCAGCACAGCTGCAAAGTTCCTGGGCATCCTGCTGCTGCCTTCTTTCTGGCCACATCCCCCAACCACTCACGAAGGGGTTCCCAAGGATGTCCATGTGCAAATCCCTGACACTCACAGTGAGGTTAAGCTCATGGTGGAAGGGAAATAAGGTTGCAGGTGGAATTAAAGTTGCTAGTCCACTGACTTTAATTAGAGGGATGACCCCAGATTTTCAGATGGGCGCAAGATAATGACAAGAGTGGAGGAAGGAGGCATAAAAGTCAGACAAAGAAGGGAATGTGAAGGTAGGAGCAAGGGCAGAGCAAGCCATGTGAAAGGACTCCACTCACCATCTGTCTCTGGCTTTGAAGACAGAGGACGGAGCCATGAGTCAAGGAATGTGGCAGCTTCTGGAAGTGGGAAAAGAGCAAGGATATGATTCTCTTCTAGAACTTCCAGGAAAGGACACAGCCTGTTGACACCTTGATTGTAGCTCAGAGAGACCCATTTTTTGAACTTCTGACCTCCAGACCCGCAAGACAATAAATTTGTGTTGTTTTAAGTCATGAGATTGAAGAGCCACAATAGACAACAGATAGTGCAATACCTGCTATCAAACTAGCAATAGCAAACAGATGGTTTATTACAGTGGCAATAGGAGAGAAATATAGCACCTTATTTCCCAAGCACCCTGCAGGCTTTCCCAATCCAGTGGGTTTGGGACTGAAACTACCTCTGCAAAGATTATGATAGTAAGATAAATCCGACATAGTTGACTCCATCATGCTTCTAACCGCCAAGCTGTCCTCAGTCACTCCTGGGTGTAGGCCAAGCTAACTTTGGGAGAAATTTAGTTTAGAGTTTAACCTTCCAGCAAGGATGATAATACCCCTTCTCAAAACCAAACTGCCTTTGTAAAACTAATTAAAGTTTAAAAACTTAGGATTATGATGGGTACCTTAATTCTGCTAAGAAGTGGGCATAGTTAAACAATAACCAGCCATTGTTGAGGAGGTCACAAAATTTGTGACTTCCCCAATTACTCCTGTAGATAACATCACTATTGTAGATACTATGATTGGCCTTTTGAGATTTTTTTTGAGACTTTTGCATTTCTGATGATTGGCTGACTCCACCTGGACCCACAACCGATGACTCAACTGGTCCCGTGGCTCCTATCAGAGACTGACTCAGCCCACAAGAACTGTATTCCACCCCACTACGATTTCATCCCCAACCAATCAACATTCCCTATCCCCTGCCTGCCAAGCTCTCCTTGAAAAACCCTAACCTCCAAGCCTTCAGAGAGACTGATTTGAGTAATAAGTCTGTCTTCTGCATGGCCAGTCTGGCAGCAATTAAACTCTTTGCTGCAATACTGTAGTCTCAGTGAATTGGTTTTGTCTGTGCAGCAGGTGAGAAGAACCCACTGGGCAATTATGCAGCTCTGGACTTCTAACTCTTTTTAGACCATGAGAATCCTGCTTACCCTTTAATCCCTAGTCGGATGTCTCCTCCTCCATAAAGCCCTCCCCAGCTTCCCTTTGATTAGATACAATGACACTTTCCTATAAGTTTCCACAGTGCTTGACTCATCTCAGTATACTTCTGTTCCAGATTACAGTTTAATATTTGCAAGCATATCTTCTCTGACAGACTGTAAGCAGTATAAGGTAAGGGTTGGCCTTTTAGTTATTTCTCTACCCCTCACAGTGCCTAATTCAGAACTTTGAACTGAAAAACAAAAATGAAATCTTAAGCCCTCCAACAAACTGAGTGCACCCCCACTTGGCCAAGAGGACCCCAGAGAACCCTTAAAAACTGAGTTCTGGCCATGAAGGGATGGGAGCTCAGACATGTTTCACTACCCCCCTTTGCTTGCTGGCCCCATTAGGTTTTCTTCGCTGGGGGCTGAACAGAAACCAGACCTTTGGAAAGACTACTCCCCGCTGATATCAACCAACTGCCTGACAGTGCCCATCCCTTTTGCAGTTTCAAAACAACTGACCAGCATTCCTCCCTGATAAGAGACCACCTCTGACCACAGAGAGGTTCTGGCCAGTCTACAGAGGATGCAGAGAGAGGGTTTTTGTTTCCTTTGCTTCATCTTTTCACATCAGAGGGCTGAAGTATCCACACTCACCTCATGCTAATGCCACTGTTTTTGAACCAGGGTCCCCATGGAGAGACATGAAGCTCAGTTGTGCATGTGGATGTTTCTCCTTCCATACATATCCACAACTCCTCCTGGAGCTTATTAAATATGTACACTTGGCCACCCTACTCTGCATACATTCTTGCTCCCTTTGCCCCTCCCTCCGAGTATCTGTTTCTGGCTTCTGGCCAGAGGCTACACTTCCCTGCCTATCAGAATAGCCACCAGCAGACTGCAGTCGTTTATGAGAAATGATACTCTCCTAACCAAATGTATGAACCTCACCATTTTTCAGTTGATAAAAATCTTGCAATCTCTGTTTATTGAAGTAATATAAAGTAAATTAAAAGGACGTCTTTTCACAACAAGCTACTATCTTAATCAGGGTCTTCCAGAGAAATAGATTCAATGGTGTCGATAAAACAAGGAATTGGCTCCTGTGATTACAGAGTCTGAGAAGTCCCACAATCTGTTGTATATAAGCAGAAGGCCAAGGAAACCCAGTGGTAATTCAATCAGAGCCAAAAGCTGGAGACCCAGGAGAGCTGACGGTGTAAAACAGTTTAGGGCTGGAAAGATGAAACATTTCCACCTCAAAAGTGAGGCAAGAAGGAAAGGGACAGGTTCTCCCTTCCTCTGCCTTTGGTTCTATTCATCAAGGGATTGAATGAGGCCCACCCACATTGGGGAGGGCCATCTGCTTCAGATGCTAATCCCATCTGAAAATGCCCTCACAGAAGTCACAGTTAATCTGGGCACTCCACGGTGCAGACCAGGTGACACAAAACACAGTCACTCAGAGGGGCTTCAACAAGGCAGACAGGCCTGTGACCCAGGAGGAGGTTAGGTGGCTTCTCTTCTCCTGTCCTGCTCTTGCTTTTTTTGCCATCAGGGACATTTCTGGGGCAGCCAGGGTCCCTTTTTGCCACACCATTTACTGTCTTTCAGCCTTCTCTTCCCAACCTCCCTGACTGCTCCCTCACTATCGTTTTTTTCCGGAATATATTGTTCATGGCCATTGTTATTATCTTAGAGTGAAATTAAGTCATATGTTACTTCTTTCATTGTGTTTACAGTTCAGACTTTATGTACACTTCTGGAATGAAAAGCTCTTCACTCATTAAAAGCATTTAGGACTTTCATTGCACATTACAAAAGAGCACTGGGCTGGAAGTTACAAAAGGTGGACACTATATAGAACACTTTCAGGATTTCTTCCATCCTAAGATTCTGCAAATTTTAAAACCTGTGGAAAGAGACTTTGAAAGAATAAGTTAGTGTCAATTTGCCAGGGATAATAGAACGGCAGTTTTTCAATAAACTCTGTTTTCCCTGTGACTGTGTAAAAAAAGTAATCTTACAGAGGCACGTGTTCATCGCCAGCACAGGAGAACCTCTGTCAAGTAGCATAGAGGAAAAATAACAACAGGATGTGGGGCATGGCTGGTCTGGGGGCTAAGCACATTTTCTTCAGGCCAGTCCTAACCTAGAAAAGTGCTCTTTGAGATGTGAGAGGTAGCACAGTCAACAACCAAGAAATAGCTCCTGACCTCTGGGTCTGTGTGGTGTGCTCACTTGGGCTACTTCTTGGGGACACACTTTTAGCTGGAATCTATTCAATGGAGCTGCTTACACAGAAATGTTCCTGCACACAGCTGCACATAACCAGAGCCCTGTTTCCTCAACCAAGACTCACAGTAGAAATTGCAATTTACATCATAACTCAGTACTCAGAAGGCTGGCCTTGGATGTATTCTCATGGCTCAGGGATTTTCTCCAGGTTCTTCTTGCCATTCTTCTGTCCAGTTGCCTCAAATCTGAATTTGCCCCTAGTGCCTGCCTTCTTCAGCCTTCTTTAGTCTCTTTAGTCCCACCTCTTCTTTGGGAGGACTGCCTAGTTTTTGACTCCGGTTTCTACATAAGATGTTTTCTCTCGCTGGGTTCCCTTGTCTCCAAGCATCATAGCCCAGGGGCAAGTCCTTACCCAACTACTACACCCAGTCTTGGCATGCAGACTCCACCCACCCCAGCTCAGGTGCAGTGCCCCAGGTCCTTGCTGTGTGGGAGGAAGAATCAGACAGGGAGTGACATGGCTCATGGCTGAAGATCTGGGAATCCAATCCATGGTCTGAGTCAGCAGGAGGCAGCAAGCAGGCTTCACAACCAGAAGCACAATGGCTCATTTTCTGAGGCCTTTGGGATGGAAGGCACAGTAGCCAAGGATAAAGGTGTAAAGGCACCTTGGATTGACTAGGGGAACTGACCACCATCATTGCCTGAACCAAACTCATTCCACTTGTCAGTTGGGATTTTCATGATGCCTGTCTGTCATGGCTCACTTTTCCTCTGAGAGTGTCTCAGTTCCAAGCTGCTTGTAATTTTTTATTTACTGTTTATACACTTGTGTGCAAAGTTGACACAGATTTAGATGTAGCTCTTATATAGCTCAGAACACACTGAATAAATCAGGGGCAACATCTGCCCCCCTGGGGGCCTGGGTGCTCCTTCTCAACCTATCCACCATGAGGTTAAATGTGCAGCTTGGGATTTCTTCTTTCTTCCCTTCAATGGATGTTCATAAAAGGAAAAAAATATCACATATATTCATCCAAATTCCTTCTCTGAATGTGTAAAAGAAGACTGACCAACCCACAGCCCACGTGCTACATGCCACCTAGGAGGGCTTTGAATTTAGCCCAACACAAATTCATAAACTTTCTTAAAACATTAAAACATGAGGTTTTTGGGAATTTTCTTTTAGCTCATCAGCTATCGTTAGAGTTTGTGTATTTTATGTGTGGCCTAAGACAATTCTTTCTCCACCGTGGCCCAGGGAAGCCAAAAGACTGGACACCCCTGGTATAAAACATCCCCCTTTGAGTTCTAGGCCTCCCTCATATTAAGAACTAATGAGTTTATCAATTCCAATGTGTATCTAGCCATCTAACTTTGACCTTGGATTTCTCTTTGGAGGTAACCTTTTCATGAAATGCCTTTTCTCCATGTATAAGACCTTAAATCTCCCTGTAATGAGCAATTGATTGTCTTTGAGAATTATGTGAGAAAACACAGCATTTTGCCAAGTAACTGGGCCTCTGGGGCATGATGGTCTGTACAGATATAACACACTGCCTGCCTGTCAGGAGTGCCACCCCTCTGCTTGGCCTTCAGGTCAGCGTGTAGACTGATCGTGTTTTGCTGAGGAAAGGACATCTTACATGCTATATCGGCAATTACAACCTGTCTATGAATTGCTCATTGCTGAACATGATTTGAATTTCAAAGGCTGCAAAGAAGACGCTAGAGTTCATTAAATACCCACTTCTCATCTCCCCCACCTCCTCAAGGTAATCGGAAATTCAGTGTCAAGCTAGGCAGTTGAAGCGATTGTTCAGACAAGAACTGCAAATCACCGCCAGGCTCTGTCCCAATTCTGATTATATGTCTAACGATAGTTTAAGGTCTGAAACCTACCTTTCCCTTAATTAGCAATATATAGAACCAAAGTAACTTTTGGGTCCAAAATCTGCACAGTAATATAGGGAATGGGATATATTTCTGTTGGGGAAGTGTGCTATATTTTTAAATGTCAAAGAAATTGAGTATCCAGCAGCTCACCCTAAAGAATAGAATGGTGGGTGTTAAGACCTGAAGGCAAAAACACTGTCCTTATGATTGTGCCTTCAGAACATATTTTCCACTTCTGGGTTAAATGATCATTTATGTTATGCACCTGCATTTGAAAGCTAAGTTCCTGTGTGTGGCCAGGAGAGCACCAACATGCAGATTTCACATTCTTACAAGTTTGCAAATAAATAATTGTGCCCATGTTGAGCATGTCAAGTGCAGTGAAGTCTGGGGAAAAGCGATCATAATGGTCTATATATTCATTCATTCTTCAAAAAAGAGTGATTGTGTTCATGCCCCCAATACAGTACTATACATGAAGCATACAACAGGGCCCTGCTTTCCTGGGAGAGACAAGAGCAGATGAATACAGAAAAGAGCGTGCAGTGTCAGTGCAAGGCAAGGAATGAGAACTGGGCAGTGTGGCTGTGCAGCTGGCTCAGCGTGGATGATCAGGTAGAGGCTCTCTGGTGGGCTGGCTCCTATGCTGAGATTTTTCTTTTCTTTTCTCTTGAGATGGAGTCTTGCTCTGACACCCAGGCTGGAGTGCAGTGGCATGATCCTGGCTTACTGTAACCTCTGCCTCCCAGGTTCAAGTGATTCTCCTGCTTCTGCCTCCCAAGTAACTGGGATTACAGATGCCCACCACCATGCCCAGCTAATTTTTCTTTTTTTAGTAGAGACAAGGTTTCACTATGTTAGCCAGGCTGGTCACGATCTCCTGACCTCAAGTGATCTACCCGCCTCGGCCTCCCAACGTGCTAGGATTATGGGCGTGAGCCACCTCGCCCAGTCCTGAGATTTCAAAAGCAAGGAGAGCAGCTACATGATGGTCAGGGAAGATGAGTTGGATGCCACAAAGCCCTTACTCTATTAGTGTTGGTTAAATCAGGGAAAGAGCCTTGTAGGCCAAGGGAGTAGCAAGTTAAGGCTCTATGATGAGGGAATGCTGGGCAACTTGAAGGAAAAGCAAGGTTGCCTGTGAGCTCCAAAGTGGCATGGAGACCAGGCAGGGCCACAGGTAGAGGACTGAGCCTCAGGGTTAGGAGTTTGAATTCTACGAAGCATACAAGGAAGCCTTTACAGGGCAAGCAAGGGAAGGACATGAGACACTAAATGCTAAGTAAATGCCTCTGCCTGCCAGGTGGAGAAAAGATTACACAGAAGCTGAGTCGAAGCTGGGAGACCTGCTAGATTACATGTGGTAGATGGGTACTAGCAGGAGCAGCGTGTGCAGCAATGAAAGTATGGTGGCTCTGGACTCTGGGCTGTCGGAGCCTAACACTCCTTCTTGGACAAGTGATGGCATTCTGCCTGTCCCCTGTGGGCACCACTGAGACTCTGCTCCCCAGCTTCTCAGTGCTCTCTTCCAGAAGGGAAAGTCCTCATCCCTTGCCTTAGGAGAATCCCAAGTATCTAGTAATGGAAGAACAACACCTTTGAGGGAAGCTTGAGACTGGCCAGTCTGCCCGCTGCTTAACCAAGGGAAGGGCACCACTTCTACCACCATGAGTTGCCTGCTGAGGGGCACAGTGCTATTCCAGCTGTGCAGAAGCTCACACAGGCCTGCAGCAGTTATTCATCCATGCACAGCTGCCACTGGCCAGCAGAGCCGCTGACGGGGCCTTCACAGGTAATTCCCAAGAATCAAAACGGCCATTTGTACTTAAAATAATTGCTTCACCATTATTTCCGAGATGTTTCTGAATGTTTCTGAATTCTGTTAATTTCAAAGAACCCACTTCCTGTGTTTGAAAAATGGGTATTTTAACGTCTGCCAGGGCACAATTCCATGAGCCATTTTAGTGTGCAGAATGTTCTGGAGGTTTCCAGATGAAAGATCTCTAAGGGCCAGAACTGACTAAAGTCATGTAGGCCACCTCTAAAAGAGGCAAGGCTCAAAGATACATACTAGCATCAAAAGAGAGGTCCTTTGGTGTGATATGCCCCATGTCATTCAGCTTTTTTGTGGTCACAGTCATCACTGGTGGCAGCTGACTGGTGACGGGGTGGGTGTGATTCTCTGCAGAATGCTGGTGATTCAAGGATGGATAGGAAGTTCTGAACTCAGGAATACCAACCGTCTTCACAAGCATTTTCACTTTGCCTTAAAATTTGTAGAAGATTTAAGTGGGGATCCATCAGCAAAACCTAACACCACTATCCTGAGATAAAAGCCAAAGAAAGATTTGTTAACCTTTCTTCTAGATCAGAACAGCAAATGTGATGCAGGATTTCCTGAGGTTGGGACTGGATCGACACATTTTCCATATTCTGCTTTTGTTTACTCAGCTTCAACTGCCATCTTTTATACTATCCTGGGGGAAAGGGGGAACCCACATGAATGAGAGATACTGGATTTGGCCAAGATCATTAGGCAAGGGTGCTGTTTCTACAGTGATGCCTTGCAGGCACAAGGATGGAAAATTATCCCAGGAATGCGATACCGCCAAGTCTGAACACAGAGGGGAAGTGACATTGGCACAGGCCTGCTGGGTCTTGACTTCAGCCTGCAGAGGAGCTGGAGGAGGCTGGCAGACTCTGCTCACAAATGGGAAGGCCTGGCTGCTAGTGGCTTTTCCTCTCTGCCAATGCAACACTGTTTCTGTGGGGGTGTGTAGACACAGCTTGAGGTTTTGTATCCACCCTGTCAGTTGGTGAGATAGAGAAGAAATGGGCTGATGGTTATTGGGGCAGTATTGCCCATAGATGGGGCATCGTTGGAGCCCATAGATGGGGCACTGTTGGAATTATATTGGGAGGGATTGCGAGTGCTGGGAGCTTCCATTCAGCTTGCTCTTCTTCAACGTTCATGCTTCTGTAAGATGAGATTCACACTATGCTTTTATTTATATATTTTATTGTTATTATTATTATTATTTTGAGATAGGGTCTTTCTCTGTCACCAAAGCTTGAGTGCAGTGGCATAACCATGGCTCATTGCAGCGCCGACCTCCCCAGCCCAAGCAATCCTCCCACCTCAGCCCGTTGAGTAGCTGGAACTACAGGCACGCACTACCACGTGAGCTAATTTTTAAATTTTTAAATTTTTGTAGAGTTGGGGTCTCACTGTATTGCCCAGGCTGGTCTCAAACTCCTGGACTCAAGTGATCCTCTTGCTTTGGCTTCCCAAAGTGCTAGGATTACAGTCATGAGCCAGCACGCCCAGCCGCATCATCCTTTTAGAAAGACACATTCAGGCCAGGTTCAGTGGCTCACATCTGTAATCCCAACACTTTGGGAGGCCGAGGTGGGTGGATTACTTGAGGTCAGGAGTTTGAGCCAGCCTGGCCAACATGGTGAAACCTCATCTCTACTAAAATACAAAAATTAGCCAGGCATTGTAATCCCAGCTACTCAGGAGGCTGAGGCAGGAGAATCACTTGAATCCAGGAGGTGGAGGTTGCAGTGAGCCGAGGTCATGCCACTGCACTCCAACCTGGTTCACCTCCCAAGCATGTGTATAAAAAAAAAAAAAAAAAAAAAACAAAAAATTCTTTAATTAGGAAGGACAGATTGAAATAGGTCTAGGGGAGAGGCAGAAAATCTGCTTTATGTCAGGACCTGGCTTGTATGAGAGGGAACAATAACTGCAAATGTGGAAAACTGGTGGAGAGAAAAAGGATGAAACTCATTTTGTATCACTCTAAATAGTAACTAGGATGACAAATGGAAATATCAAAGGAAAGTTTCCACTCAATAGAAATTGAGTGTTTTCTGATAACTATAACAGTGAAAAAAAAGAAGAGGGGTACCAGGTGAGAACACCCAGAGTTTAAATTCCAGGTCTGTGACTAACCACTTCTGTGACAACAGGCACGTTAGACAATGACTCTGAGCATGTTTTCTCACCTGTAAAACATGTATGCTTTTGACGATTTCTTATTGGTTACCAACTACATGCCATGTTCTAAAGACCACATTCCACCCAAGAGTGTAAAAAAAGGGTGGAAATAAGTGCTGCAGTTTGCATTCTAGTGGGAAAGAAAGAATACAGAACAAAATGAAATACCCACTGCACAGTGATCAGCATGATGAGAACAGCACAGCAGGGGCAGACATAGCTGTGGGTAAGGTATGGCTGTGTGTAAGCTGGTAGGAAAACTCTCTCCCTCCTAAGGCATCAAGATTGAATGAAAATCATGCATCTAACACCATCCACATATAGTAAACAACAAATAATAGCTCCTTTCCCTGCCCATTTTAGCAATGGAAAAGCTGCAGAGAGAGGCACTGATCCCTGGCTCTTTGGTGTCCCATGGCTCGGCCATGGCTGGAGGGACGGGTTATGCCTCTCATCTGTAGTATCATCTTGAGAAGTAATAAGCCAATGTACGCAGTGTGCTAAGACCAGCACACTGCACATAGCAGGTGCTGTGTGAGTGACAGCTCTTCCTGTGACCGCTTTCCCTCTGATTGGCAGGGCTCCCACAAGCAACCTCCATTGGGGAGCACCAAAATGATCCCATTCCAGGCAATGTGAGAATGCAGAACCAGACAAAAGGAAGTGCTCTCCAGTTCATTATTCTCATGTCCCGAATACCTACTGGGCAGTAAGAGGGACCTCTACCTGGCAGAGGGCTAGATTTGTTGACCATATGACAGTGAGCCTTGCAGGCCATCTGAAAGCAGACAGCAACAGGAGGTGTGGTCTTGCTAGGAATGCTCTAAGGACAATCCCATTAAACACATCACAGGCAGGGGATTTATTGCTCAGATGGGTAGTGACTACTAAGGTGTGAACACGTGGGAGAAGGTTTCCTTGAGCTGGCAGGGCTCATTGACTACGAATGTTGGTTTCTCTTTTGCATGGGTTAAAACAGTCACCTGGATCGTTCTTACTCTCTATCAGTTACTTGTTTTGTTTAATGTAAGTTTCAGCTGAGAACTGCAACAAGCTGACCAGGGCAGGCACTCCTGTTCTCTGCTCTTGGCTTCACTATCTGCACTGGAGGCCTGAGGACTGCCTATGACCTTCAAGCTCTCTCTCAGCTCACACACTGTACAGTTCTTGGATGTTCATGGGATCTGAGCAAGGTGAGTGGCTCTAGGATGAGAGTAGACTGAAATGATCCATGAGGAGAAAGGCACCTTCCACTCTGCAGATGCTCCTTAGAGCAGCAGCCTCAACATCAGCACAGGGACACGTCACCAGGCGAGTGGGTGAAAACTGCCATGCTCAGCTACGGCTCCTGCTGCTACTGCTTGGTCATATTTAGTAAGCACTCACTGTGCTCCAGGCCCTGCAAGCACAGTCCACATTTGTCCTTATGTTAACCAGACTTCCCCAGAGAAACAGAAGCAATAGGACACACGTTGAAAGAGATTTATTATAAGATATTGGCTTACATGAGTTTGGAGGCTGAGAAGTCCCATGATCTGCCCTCCGTAAAATTCAGGGAAGCTGGTAGTGTAGTTCAAAGGCCTGAAAGCTGGAGATAATATAGCTTCTAGTCCAAGGATGAAGGTCTGAGAACCAGAAGTAGAGCCAGAAGATCAATGTCTCAGGACAAGTAGTTAGGCAGAGAGCAGATTTCATCTTCATTTGTGGTTTTGTTCTGTTTAGAACCCCAATGGATTAGATGATGCCCATCCACACTTGAGAGGGCCATTTGCTTTACGGAGTCCACTGATTCATGTGCTACCCTCTTCCAGACACACCTTCACAGAGACACACCCAGAAATGTTTCACCAGCTGCCTGGGCATCCTTTAACTCTGTCCAGTTGACACATGAAATTAACCATCACAGAACTTTTTTAACATGCACAAGGATCCTATGGGGTCAGTACAGGAATTTCCCCATTTACTGTGGAGAAAATTGAGATGGGAAGAGGATAAGCAATTTGCCCAATGCAAGTAGCTAGAAAATGGTAAGCTGGGACTTAAACCTAGATCCATCTCATTCCAAAGCTTGATTTCATCAACCTTTGTAAGTCATTTGTGTTTTTAAATAAGTTCAAGTGGTATATGCATGTTCTCACTCATAAGCGGGAGTTGAACAATGAGAACACACGGACACAGGGAGGGGAACATCACACACCGGTGCCTGGCAGGGTGTTGGGGCTAGGGGAGGGATAGCATTAGGAGAAATACCTAATGCAGATGACAGGTTGATGGGTGCAGCAAACCACCGTGGCACGTGTATACCTATGTAACAAACCTGCACGTTCTGCACATGTACCCCAGAACTTAAAGTATAATAATAAAAAAAAATTGTTTGCATGAAAAAAAAATAAGTTCAAGTGTCAAGTGGTGTAATGACTATCCTGTGGGTGTGTTTTCATTACCCAGAATCATAAGTATTGTTCTGTTCACCTTATAGATCCTATGGAGATAGGAGGGAGAATTCCTCAAAGGCTGGGAAATTTTATGTGGGCCAGGATAGCAGAGTTGAGTTGGCCCTCCAAACAAAAGGCAGTTCCTATATGGCTGAGGAGCATGGCCTCCCCACCTGTTTCCAGGGACATCAGAACAGCAGACTCAGTTGGCTTTCACCACTGAGATGTCTTCTGCAACCCCTGACACCAGCCCAGGAACTATAGCACAGCTTTTAGCAGGGCTGGCCAGGGATTCTCCTCAACATCTGAGAACACTGTTCTCCAAAGAGTATGAGTTTCTGGAAAACACATTTATCTATTTCTTCTGCTGTCCTCCCATAAAGGCAACTTCCTACCCAAGTTGAATTCCTTCAGCTCTTCTGAAACCCCTCTAGTCTCTTAGCCCCCAGGAGGTCAGTGGGGTGTAAAAGATGTCTTGCTTTCTGCCTAACCTCCCCTGTACACCTCTGACTTCAGTGGAGAGCAAGCAAAAGTGTAAGGTCATGTGATACCCAAGTCCTCCCCACAGAGTCTTCATTTCCTGGGAGAATAACTTCTGGAGAAAAAAAATGGTGCCTCTTTCATTGAGACGACTTATAGGCCATGTGGTTAGGAGCTGTCAATGGTGTCTGGTCAACAGTTAGCAACAAAGCAGAGACCCCGTTCCCCTTATAACCACAAAAAGCTGAATTCTGCCATCAACTTATTGAGCTTGGGAGACTACCATGAGCTACAAATGAGAAACGTGGCATGACTAATGGCTGACTGCACCTTTGGGAAAGCCTGAGCAGAAGATCCAGCTAAGCCATCCAGACTGCTGGTCGGCAGAAATGTGAGCTCATATGTGGATTTTGTTTTATGCCCCTAACTTCATGGACTTTTGATACTCAGTGATAAGTAACTATACAAAGGGGAAAAAAATCTCAGCCTCATAAACAGATAGCTACATTGAGTTCCCTAAAGGGGTATTATTTTTTCCGGTGAAAGTAGACAGTTCCAGTGAGTAAAGATACTCCTTGACAAGATGCACATGGAACTATTTCCTTTTTTTATTTTTAAATTCTTTTGTAGAGATGAGGGCTCTCACTTTGTGGCCCAGGCTGATCTCAAACTCCTGACCTTAAGTGATCTTCTTGCCTCAGCCTTCCAAAGCATTGGGATTAATATGCAAGAGACAACAATTTAATTACTTTCTTTCTTGGAAAAAAATGTACCTGCATAAAGGTATACCTTGGATGATTTGAGTTCTCCAACAATAGAGAAGAAATTTTACAAATGACACATCAATTCCAATTTAATATTCCCATGGAATATGAAAAATGAAAAATAGAAAACCAAGAAAAACCAGAAAAAAACAGTAAAACTAATCAGTAATAGCAGCACCATTTTTAAACTCATGCCCTTAAGGTCAAAGTTTCCATGCAAACATTTATTTAAGAGGAACGTATATACACTTTAATAGGAACTAAGGACAAATAATCATTGAACTATGTTTGCTTCAGTTCCATTTTACTTCCTACTTTTATCAATGCCCAGCCATGTATTTTTCCACACTACATCCTATATTTTAATTGTGCTTCTTTAATTAATGCTATTTCACATTTATAAGCCATTCCATATCTCATTGCAATCCACTGAGGTGTGACTAAAGAACACAGATTCCACATCATAAAACTTGGAGTCAAGTATAGGATCTGCTACTTAACAGTTGAGATCTTTTTAAGCTGGTAACTTAACAGCGCTGAGCTCCCTTTTCCTGAGCAGTAAATACTCAATTTAGAGTTGTGAATGTCAAATCCAATGTGGATGTAATGTATCTCAAGCCTTGTGAAGTGGTAAGAGGTCTGTGAACTCTCCTTTCTCTCAGAAACTTGTAAATACATAAAATAGGCCCAGAATAATTTTAGCCCAACAACTGCAGCGAGGCTGCATCAGGGCAGCGTTGCACGTGTTTCCCATAGCTGCCACTGCTGCCGAGAGCTTCTGGGCATCGCCTTAGAACGAAGACGCTCCTAGCCCTTCAGAGAGTCCTCTTGCAGGGCGGAAGCATGCACTCTTCCATTCAGGGAAAGTCTTACCCTCCTGCTCGCTGGTGAACAGACTCTTGCCTCCAGCATGTTGGATAAATTCAGACAGCCTCTCCAGATCCTCAAACAGGGGTGCATGCCCTCTGGGGAGGTGGCTGAGATGACAAGTCTCTTTATGGCCTGGCACTCACCACTGCCTATCTTCATCAGATTTGAACCATTCTTTATCCCTGGACCTGTCCACCCAGCCTTGGGCACAGCTCAGCCACTCATCTCAAGGAGCTGATGTAAGACAATGAACAGATCCCCAGAATCTGAGGCAGCACTGCCCTGATGATCCCCCGCTGCTCCTGACCCTGACATTCCACACTCCTTCCCTCCACTTAAATCCATCCGCTCATCAGCCATCGCCTCAGCTGTTACTGGTGTTTTCTCCACTGACTTAGATGTCTTCCTCAGTCTGAGCCAATAAGCTTTCTCTTCTACCGCTGACTGGTATACCTTTCTCCTCCCACTCCAGCTAGGGGAGAACTAGAAAAGGTACAGTTTGTGCATCTTAGTATTGCTCATTTATTAAATAAACATTTCTAACCGACACATTGTATAAGCTCGGAAAATTTTTAGGAGCTTCACCAAGGTTAACTCATTTAATCCTCACAAGACGTTAGAAGATAGGGACTACTATTATTCCTCTTTCTCAGATGAGAAAAACCTAGGCACAAAAAAGTTGAGTCCCTTCCTGTGGTCACACAGCAAAGAAGTGAAGGCCACATTCAAAGGCCGGGATCCTGGCTCCCACGTCCATGCCCTTAACCACCACACCACACTACCTGGCACTGCCTGGATTCTCCTTCTGGGTGGGTGAGTCCTTCCTACTGTGAGCATTGGAGACTTAGACATTATCTGAGGAGTCTGGTGCGGGTGGGCACAGCTTCCTTCACAAATAGGCATCTCCCCTGATTCAGTTCATTATTTCACTCACACACGCCATCATCTAACTACGTCCTGCTGCTTAAAGTTTCACACCCTCACTAACTCTAAAACATTACCTTCAGGCCAATCATTTGGGGGAATTTAAGTTGATTTCAATTTTCCTCTACCTTTGCACAAGGCATTTAATTTTTTCATAGGTTAGCTTTTTGTGGGAGGTATTCAAAATGACGAGCTCTAAGTCTGAACAGTGAGCTTATGGCACCAGAAATATTGATTCCATTCATATTGCCACATAATATTAAATGGCTTACTCATAATCCCAGTGAAACTGGCTCTTACAATGTCTGCATATTTTTAATTAGGTTTGGAATGATATCTTAGAGGTGCTTAATTCACACTTCCTTTACTGTCAGGACTATTGTTAGTATGCACTTCTAGGTGACAATTTTACTTTTTGAATTCATGTCTTTCCATGCTTATTTAAATAGTACGACAGAACTTTTAAATATACATATTAATCTGAAGGGCACAATGCACTTTATCTTTAAATAGGTCATGCTATTCTGTTCCACAAAACAGAGCTTTGGACTTTAGGCTACAAGAAAGCTGAAATATGAGAGATAATATTGGTTTTATGTGTATTTTCTGAGCACTCAATATGTGCTTGATAATCAATTGACTTACAAAGTATTTTCTAATCTTAGTTCTTTGCATAATAATTCTTCCTCACACATGTTGAAAAGGACACATCTCATCTCCTGTGATGGAGGAGGCAGGAGGGAGGACAGAGCGTAGGTGGGGATGTTGAAATGGGAATATTCCAGAGCTGCTGGAGTCCCGAAGTGCTTGGGAACTCTTCTTTTCCTCCACATGTTCAAACTTGGATTCCAGTCGACTTCACAAACAATGGACCCCAGGCTCATGAACATCCTGGCTGCAAGTGCTGTGAGTCAAAAGAAAGCCCCCAGCTGCGGTGTTTCCAAGGAAAGCCCTTGATGTCAGGACTGTGTGGGGCACCTCCCCCAAGCTTGGAGGAGATTTCCTGCTGCTGGAGGAGGTGACATTCTGCTGATGGGGGCTTTGGGCTGCACTGAGCTGCTCCTGGGGAGAGGGAGGAGGCGGCAAGCATGCCTTGCAAACCGGGCTGAGGCCGAGGGCACTTCTCGCTTGAATAAGGTCAAGGTAATTATGGGGGTCACTCTTGCTGCGACAGACATTTACTCAGGTGCCAGACGTTGGCCAGGACTTCTCAGCTCCTTTGTTGAGATCTCAGCCAGCACTTCCTGGCCATGTCAGCAGATGGTTCTCTGAAGCTGGCTGGGGAGGAAAGACCTCTTGATAATGAGCTCTCTCTCCCTCTCATGTAGGGAACTTGCATTCCTCACAGTGAAGGATGGAAGCCCTTTGGCCTTGCCCTCCTGCCTAGCTGATGTGATGGGGGCAGGTAAAGGGGTGCTTTGGGAAGGGGGGCTGTCCTCCCGGTACAGAAATATCTCATTACCCAAAGTAGGACTATAAATTCTAAGTGCCAATTTCTGAGGCTCAGGTTTCCAAAAACCAGTTTTGAATTCACAAAGAGAATAACTATCTTGTCAAAGATCGCTACGCATCTCCAGTTGGTAGGCGATTCAAGGGCAGGCCTTCTCTGTCCACAATGGGGTCTCAGCCCTTAGATCAAATGATTTATAAGGGGGGAGGGAGTCCCCTGAATGATAGAACTACTCTCCTGTGGAAATCATTTGATCTAAGCCATGCTGCATTGGGGGTTCCATTCTCAGATAGGTTGTTCTCGTTGTTTACATTGTCCCTTTACAGATAGCAATACTCCAAAAGTCTGGCTTTTCCACGTAAACCTTCCAGTGCCATTGAAGATATACAACTAACTTGGCCTTACTTCTTACATACAATGGAGCCAAATTTCTTATCTTCCGCAGATTTAAAAAGTATTACAAATGCCATTAAATTTAAGGAAACATACAGTGGATGCAGCATTCAGCTTCGTGTCCTACCCCCAGGAGGGTTCCCCTTTCCTTCTAGATCTCGCTCTTGCTCTTCATCATTAATTCCTTCCTCTTCATTTTGATTTCAAACATTCTTCACAGTCAGTTGATAATTGATAATGAATTTGAAGAGCATAATGAATCCACATAAAGGATGAAGCTATTTAATGTTTTCCAGATGCAGGCGGCTGTCAGGAGAGTGAAGGGAAAGGAGAGGCTGGGTCTGGAAACTCTGCTGCTCCTGTGACAGGTGCTCTGGGTCCAGGCTCCGATTTCCAGAATCCACATCCAAACTACAGAGGGAAGCCGAAATTGGGTGAATGATCAGGAGTGTTTGCAGAGTTCAGCCACGGTGTTACCAGGTTTTATTCAAATCTCCTAGTCCAAAAAAGAATACCATGCCCTGCTTCTATCTCAGTGCCAGTGTTTCATTTTGATCAAAATTGCAGTTCCAGAACTGACAGATGAGAGTGAGTGCTTGCAGATGTGAAGACTAAGGTTAAATAACACAGGAATGACACTCGCAAGACTGGGTTAATATCACAATACAAATTTGGTCAGTTTTAGTTTCCCAACTCATTTTTCCTTAAGAGGTGATAACTTGTCTTGAATTCCAAATTTGTTTCTAAACCAGAGATGTAGAAAGACAGCACATCTCATCGATGAAGTTTTAGTTCCACTGCTTCTAATTTTGCGTTATTGTGGAGTTTAACTTTCTTTCCAGGCTTAAAAAGGGCCATTTGAAAATTGATCATACCTACAAATATAAATCTATTTTAAGATACTTTTGAAGGATGACAAGTTTTTGAACTGTTTTTTCTAGTTACCACATTTGTGAGCAACAGGAGAAGTTAGGAGACTCCGGGAACCGTGTACAATTCAACAACTAGAGCTAAAACTCGGCACCTTCAATTTTCCGAGTTTGCCATTAGAGTTGGAGGTGAGATAAAGTAACAAAAGCCTGCAGCCTTCACAATAGGTGAATCCCCTAAACGATTTTCCTCTCCTCTGCTTCCGCTTGCTTTCGGCATCAGCATCTCTCCGCCCTGAGTGTTTAATCCTCTTAGGGTCCCATTCTCTCGTGTTGCCCTGAATCTCTGAGAATAGAGGAAGGAATTGGCTCCGATTGAACCATTTGGCAGGAAGAGCAGACTGGGCTTGTGATCCGCTTAGGACTCCTGTGCTTAGCACAATGGCACGGAGAGAGAATGGTGGGCTCGTAGGCACCAAGCTGGTGGGAGAGAGATGCGGGCAGGGCCCTCCCTTTCCCTGCAGGGACACATGCTCCACCTCTGTTCCGCATGTGCCAGGCTGGCCCTGGGGCTGGTGAGTCCAGAGCCTCAGCATGAAAGCTGCTCTGAACGTTAGAATAAGATAATATTCTTAAAAGCCTTATTAGAAACTTTCATGGGAGGCAATGGGCTTTAGGCAGTAAGGATCTCTCTACGTATTCCTTTTATTTACTTTACTTCTGATAAGCCAAAGGGCTCTTGAATCCCTCCAGTTTTTGAAAGGTAGGCAGTTAGAGCATTTCCAAGATATGCATCCTTATCATCACAGTGGACAGCAGCTCCCGCCTTCAGAGCCTTAGTGAAGGAAACCCCTGCAGTAAATTAGCCACGGACTCACAGTGCCGGCGCAGCACAGCTATTCACACTGTGTCACCCGTCACGTGTTTCAGCTGCTCTTTCTCTGCCCGCCATGTAATCTCTGAAAAAAAAATAGAAGCTTTTTTGTGTGCCTGGGTTGGGGGTGGGGACCGGCCTTGCAAATTCCCCTGCATGGATGCAAAGCTGGACCACAGTTGCCAGGGAGTTGTTTCAGCCTCTGTGGAAATTAAGGAGCTCATGGAAGGAGCTTATTCTCCATTTATAGTGAGTTCAAGTGGGACAATAGGTCTGTGTGGCTGAGGATTACTCAGTCAGCCACAAAAGCATCAGGACCTTTTAAGCTGAAAATCAAAATTGTGCATCTAGTGACCCCACCTCAGAGGAAGACAGAATGCCAGAGGGAAGGATTTTTTTTTTCTACTCTCATGATGGCAAAACTTTCTCGAGATGTGAATATCACTATTAAGCTTCAGACAGAGCCTTTTCGGAATCCAGGCTACAGAATAACCTTCCCTCGGGATCCACCAAGGAATGGCGAGGGCTGCCCTCAGTGATGACCCTGGCCCATGGTGCAGAGGTGACAGAGGGGTGAGGTGGGCTTGGAGGCAGGAAGGACACCCTGCGGAGGGCTCCAGGTGGGGCCAGAGAGTCCTTCTCTCCAGGCACACTGGTCCCTTTGAAGACAGTGACAGGGATTAATTTTTCCCACCAGTTGACTTCTGGCCAGTTTTGTTTCCTTCAACTTAAGAGGATTATACTCTGGGGAAGCCAATGTATCAAAATACAAGTAGAAACAATAATCATAAATTATAGTGCTTCTCAGATGTATTCTAACACCAAGTGTCCATTCTTGCTAACTACTTTGTTGGCTAGCAGCCAGCTGTCCCTTTGTATGGGCAAGAGTGCAGTTTCCTATGTCAGGGTGGCATTAAATCTTACCCACAGCACTTGCACCAGACAGACATTCAGAAAGTCTTGAACT
Source organism: Cacajao melanocephalus (assembly GCA_963573385.1). Lineage (NCBI taxonomy): Eukaryota > Metazoa > Chordata > Mammalia > Primates > Pitheciidae > Cacajao > Cacajao melanocephalus. The sequence continues at coordinate 88,160 of CAUYLG010016410.1, forward strand.
TATTTAGAGACACATTTGCTTTAATGTGTGTGTCCTTTAGTGAGCAGGACATGTGGATGCCCCCTCTACACACTTTGCTAAATGTGCTTTGCTAACCCAGAAGTCTCCAAAACCATCTCCCTGGGGTTGGAGATCTAGCACCAACAAAGCAGAAAGAAACTTGTGGGCCTGATCATGGGTGTTCAGAAGTCTGTTTTTACAGGATATAAAGTGTCTGCTCCCTGCCTTAAGAATAAATGTCTGCTAAAAAAAAATAAAAAAATTTAAAACACAGTTTTACCTATATAAGAAACCTGCACATGTATCCCTGAAATTAAAGGAAAAGTAAAAGAATAGGTTAGGTGTCTGCTGAAAAGACCAAGCCTGTCTTCTTGTGCCCTAAAGTCATCAGCCTATGCTTCTGCTGTCACTTGGCAGACCCACTGAAGCTGATCGTTACCAGGAAGAGCGCTAAGCTAGGGCTATCACCCTCCGTTTGAACAGTGTCCGCCTCTGGCACCCCACTTGGCTCTGACTGCCACCCTTTGCGGGACCTGCAGAGAGCACATACGCTGCTGCTGCCTGGTTGGGGACAGTAGGGCGGCGGCATTAGTCCAGCCAACTGTCGTGTCCTGTTCCACAGGAGCAAAGCTCATGCATTGTCTTCATTGACTCTGACGACGTCCTGGGAGAAAGAGCAAGATAGATACAACTGATTCCATTTTTCATAAAAGCATATAAAAACGGTTTAAGTAAGTTCCGACATGATGGAAGCTCCCCACAAGAGTGATAGAATTATTCCAACCTTCCTCCGTCAGTTCTGTGAGTGTTTTCGTTACATTTAGAATGGAATGGATTGAGGTATACTTGTTTCTCAAATCACAGAACACTACAATTAAGTAATACTGTTGTGTCCCAATAAATAAGTCATTTTTGTTCAAATGAAAAGAAAAACAGGTGGTAACAAACTTATCTTACTTATTCCAAGAGCTGTTTCACCCTAAAAGCAGCCCGTGCTACAAAGGCAAAGCTGAGATCTTCCTTCCCCTCCCCCTCTCCTTCTCGTCTCTACTCCCCTCCTCTGGCTCACCCATGTGCAGATGATTAATCATGACAACTTTCCAACGAACCCAGGGGAAGGCTCAGAATTCTCAGGCAGCACCTTAAGCAGCTAGTCCCAGTGCTTGAAGTTAGCCCAGGAAATGACAAATCCACTGTGATATTCTCAACATTTTGACCAGGTGACACATTAACAAGGTTTACAATCAGAAAATGTAAAAAATTATGATCAAAATCTTCCTCCTACCACATTCTCCGTATACTCTGTTTCCTCCATCTCCAAATTCAGACACAATTAACAAGTCACCATAATTGCCGGTTTCTTGTATATTCTCTCAGAGATTTTCTCTGTGCTTGTACAAGCAAATACAGATATCTATTTCCCCCACCCGAATATTGCCTATCTTTCTGTCTATAGCTAGCATAACGATAAATCTTAGAGATTTCCCCATCGGTACACATAGAAACCTTGTTCTTTTTGTAGCTGCACTGTGTGATTGCACTATGATATATTCAATCAGTCCCTACAAATGGATATGGGTTGTTTACATTCTTTTGCAGTTACAATGAGACATCTTTGCATTAATGCGTTTGTCCTTTAGTGAGCAGGGCACGTGGATGCATCTGTGCTGAGCTGCCCCTTCGGCGGAGAAGGTCAACTGAGGTAGTAGATAATTTGGTATTAGAGGTATTAGATTATTTTGAATGTATATTATTTATCATGTATACTGCTATATGTAGGATATATTCTTACAAGTGGAATTTCTGGGTCAAAGGATAAGTGTATTTATAATTTACTAGATGTCTCCAGATAGTCATCCTCAGTGATTTTACATATTTACAAGCCTTCCAGTTCTATATGAAAATGCCCCTTTCCTGACAGACTGACCATAGCTATTTCATCCAACTTCTTTTCTTTCTGCCAACTGCTGGATTAGAATTTGTATCTTAGTGGAATTTTTACTGAGCATTTATCTTACTATGAGTGAGACTGCACCTTTCCTATTATGTTTAAGATGCATTTTTATTTCCTTGTTTCTGTCATCTTCACTTTTGAACTCATTAATAGATGACAGATAACGTGCTGCTAAGGAGAAGTGGGCTGTTCTGAGGTCACACCCCAGCCCTGTCCGAGCTTGATGTTAGAAGGACGTCCATCACCATGCCAGCATCAGCACGTAGTACACACCTGTGGACTCTGAGGGAGCATGAGCTTCAGTCACAGAGGAGAGGAACGATCATCTTGGCCCAAGGAGCAGCTCAGCACAGATGCAGCGCTCTGCTGGTCCATGGCTTGTTTGGAAATGGAACATGTCTGCATGACAGGACCCCAAGTCCCATGACTAGAACATGGGTCTAGACAGTTAGGATGGAGTCAGATAATAGAGGGTCTTGAGTGCTGTGGTATAGAGTTGGGCTTTGCTCTGAAGGTTGTGGATGACAACGCCAGGTAGTAGGTAGAAAATCAATACCTTAATTGCCCCTAACTACTAATGCTGTGTGCACTGCTATGTGCCTTGGACATACATTTAAATTTATATTCACAAGAGCACATATTAAAGAGTCAGTCACTAAAAAACATTAGTTGCTGGGGATTCTGGAGAGAGAGACACTAAGAGTTGATAATATTGTGGTCCAAAGTCTGGTGTTTGAGTTGTCCCGCCAGGAGCCAGATTCGGTCCTAGGTCACAGATCCTACTTCGCTCTCAACATAAGCTGGAAGATACTGCTTTCTGGAATTGAGATTAGAGAGAAGGGAGGTAGGATCTGCTGTCATTCCAAGCTGGGTCCAGTTAGAGGGCAGAGGGGTTGACTCTAGGGCCCACTTCTTCCCCCAAATGGATTCTCTAGATTAGTAGAAAGAGGAAAGAGAAGAAAACAATAGAGAAGTTAGGCAAACTGAAGTCTAGAAAAATTCGAGGTTCTCAAAGCTCAAGATTTTCATTTCCTAGCCATTCTGCCTTGAGGTGGTAAGGTCCAAAATTCATCAATAATTTCTATTTTCATAGATGTTTAAAAGAGCATGTCGCCAAGAGAAGAAATGGGTGTCTTTTAATACACAGTCATGCCTCACTTAACAATGGGGATACATTTTGAGGAATGCATTATTAGGTGATTTTTGTCATTGTGCAAACATCACAGAGTGTACTTATCCAAACCTAGATAGTAGAGCTGGCACATCCAGGCTATATCAAATGGCCTATTATTATTGTTCTAGGCTACAAACCTGTGCAGCATGTGACTGTACTGAATGCTACAAGCAATTCTAACACAATGGTAAGTATTTGTGTATCTAAATGTAGAATAGGTACAGTAAAAACATGGCATTATAATCTTATGGGACCACTGTCATATATGTGGTCAGTTATTGACCAAAAACATCATTATACGGGTTATAATTGTGTTTCAAACCTGCATATAACTTGCTTTTGAATTACATAATTTTAAAATTATTTCTATGTTACATGCTTTTTATAAGTGTGAATAGCCCAATTTGATAAATGTATTCTGATTTCATACTATGAACAGGAAGTAGGGGAGGGCAGGAGGTTCTTCAATATTTCTGAACCCACATATTCGTCTGTTGTGCCTGTGACAGAAGTGGGGGGATCCTATGGTCTCTACTTTAGGGGATTTCATGTAGAAATATAAATCTACCAGTGAAAATGAACAGGTTTCATTTACTAAGTCTACTAAGATCTAACAAGGGTCTACTGAAATCACAGATGTTGATTTTATCGTCAAAGATTACAAAAAGAAATCATAAGAATAAATGTGCCAGCAGAGACACACAAGACCATTTAGATAATTCTGATTCACATTTGAACATCCCGATGTGTATGAACAGGTGTGTGTTTGTGTGTGTGTGTGTCTCAATAAGCACAGAGCAGAGAGCTGCTGCTCAGTGGTTCTCTGTCCCAGGGTTTCCCCTTCACTTAGCATTCTTTATTACCCTCTCTCGCCCTAAGGAGACAGATGGGCTGCACACTTGTGCTTTGCCAGAGATCATTACATTGATTCTCATTAATTCTCAGGGCTCCAAGTCCTCCTGCCTTTCACAGCTGATGGTGAGGACTCCCTGGGTGGATGAGTCTGTGAGAAGTTGGCCTTCAATATTAAAATAATGAATAGGCTTTAATGTGATTCTTAAGAGCCATTCAACCAGGAAATTTTGGCTTAGATGCAAGAAGCAGTTTTCAGTGAGTTCTCATTTACATATGACTTTCCAACTGCATTCTTTTAGGAACACGGAAATCTAGCGGCTTGCCCAATCATTGAATTTAAACAATTGAATGAAAAATTTTTCCCCTTGTTAATTTTAGGTGCTCTGTACCAGCCAAATAAATACCACTCTTCCTGTGCCTTATAATTTTCTTCAAGGCCATAACCTCAAGTTATCAGATGAAAAGGAAATTAATGAAACCAAGGATTGGGCTGTGCCATCGCAGTGTATTCCTTAATGCTTAGCAATCATAGTCAGTAGAATAATCTACACATGTGCTAGCTTATAGAATGCAGACTGCAAACATGTCACTCCATCCTCACGTAACCCCAAAATTATTGATAGTGCTCTTTTTTCAGATGCCAAAACAATCTAATTGGGTTTCCCAGGATTCCATAGCAGCCACTAGTACCTGCTGTAGGAATCACACCACCCCTAAAGTTTAAGCCAGACAGGAACACTGACCCCACATTTTTCTTGCATATGTTCAATTCCCATTCAAACACAGTACACTTTTGTACACCATACGCTCTTTTACTAACATCCAGAGCAATAGAAGTGAAGAGTTATGCCCATTTTTAGATGAGAATCTACTGAGATCATCATTCCCATGGAGCCTTGCACCTGCTTTCCCCTGCCAGTGAGTGCATCGGTGCTGTCTGCTTTCATTCCAAAGATCTTTCTCCTTTCTTTTATTTTTTTTAAGCAAAAAAACTCAAACATTCAAATACTTACAACAAAATACAGAAAGAGTTAACATGTAGTCATTTTTTTGTTCTGAGTTTTATTAAAATGGAATATGTAGAAGATAAAGCTGCATCCATCTTTCATACCCAGGTGTAAACTTGCTCAACTCCTCAGAGGACCAGTGTCATGAATTTGGTGAGTCTTCCTCTAATTTATTTTTTTACGTTGTAATTGCATATGTATCCACAAATAATATGTAGGACTGCTTTCTGTGTTTTTAGATTATATAGAAAAGGTGTCATCCTGGAAAAACCACTTCATTTCTTAAAACTCAATATTAAATTTTCAAAATCGATTTATTTTCATTCATATAATCAGCATGTAGCTGAATTTTATTTAAATTTTAACCTTTATTTTTTAATATGAGCTGAATTATTTTATCGTTAATTTGACTACTAGATATATTTATATTTATTTCTGCAATTGTATATCTGTTTTCCATTTATGAGGCTTTTCTTTGAGACAACTTCTTACTTTTATTTATTACATTTGTATAAAGCTAAAAGTTCATGAAAGGTATATTCCTGAGCTTGTTTTCATTTCGTCCTCGAGGCAACCATTCTAGTCCTATTTTTGTCATCATCCCGAGACCCTAACTCATGTGTGATCCTGGGCAAGCTTCTCCTTACCCCCTTCTCTTTCCTCATCCAGTTGGCCTTGCTCTGTGGCCAGGGGTTTATTCCACATGCCCGTCATCTTTAATAATGACACTAACCACAGCAGTAATGACACATGCCATTTATTGAAAGACTGCTGTAGCTTAGGCAGCATTCCTGGATAATAATAGGCTGTGGATAAAAACTAAGTTCTAAACCACTTGCAAAATATACTCAAAAGTCAGATATTTTTTATTGCCCTGTTAGCTGGACTAATACTGTGTTTAGATGGGAAGTAAAAAAAAATAATAATATCCAAACATACTGAGAATCTCTGGTCTATGAGCTTGGGAATACACTTGAAACTGTCATCCCTCAGACAGGATAGAGATGTTACAATAAAGATGTCTTGCTCTTGATTCATGCTCATTCTGTTACTGTGGTGAGTTCTTGAATTAATCACTTTCAGATTCTTATCATTGGCAAGGTTCAGCAGTGGATATGATACTCTGAGCTGATAACTCAAATGTCCAAACAAACCACCAAATGCACATCAAATCATAGTCATTCTTTCCATCTTTGTTTGCTTAGGATCCAGAACATTCTGGTAAAACCAACCTATTGCTTGTTCAGCTTTAATAAAAACAAAAATTTTCTAACTTCAAGCAAAGAAATGTTCGAGCAGGTTCATCTGATATAATAATATTTCTTGAACGTATGGGACTTGAAAGAATTAGAAATGCACAAGCTTGAAATAGTAACTAGTTCCCATTTTTGGAAGATTTTCCCAGAACTACTGGTGAATTGTTCTCTTCTAACATAAACATTTAGTGCTATAAATTTCCTCCTCAGCATTGCTCCAGCTGTGTCCCACAAATTTTCTTATGTTGTATTTTCATTTTTATTCAGCTCAATATATTATTTGATTTTTTTTCCTTGATACTTCCTCTTTAACCCATAGATTATTTAGAAATGTGTTATTTAGTCTCTAAGTGCTTGAAGATATGTCTGCTATTTTTCTGTTATTGATTTCTACTTTGATTCCATTGTGGTCAGAAAACACAGCCTGTATTATTTCAGTTCTACTGTATTTGTTAAGATTTATTTTATGGCCCAGGACATGATCTATCTTGCTGTCTTGGTTCATTTTGTGTTGCTGTAACAAAATATGGCAGACTAAGTAATATATAATAAACAGAAATGTGTTGGCTCACAGTTCTGGAGGCTGGAAAGTTCAAGATTGAGGGGACGGTATATGGTAAGAGCCTTCTTGCTGCATCTTAACTTGACAGAAGTCAGCACATGGCAGAAGAGCAAAGAAATGGTGAGAGAGACAAAAAGGGGCCAAACTAATCCTTTCATAAGAAACCCACTCCCATCATAATAGCATTAATCCAATAGCATTAATCCAATTATGGGCCCTCATAGCCCAAATACTTCCCATTAGGCCCCAGCCCCTAACACTACTGCATTGGAGATTAAGTTTATCAGGCATGGACTTAGGGGAACCCATTCCAACCACAGCATACGGTAAATGCTTTGTGAGCATTTGAAAAGAATGTATATTCTCTTGTTATTGAGTGAAGTGTTCTATAAACTACTGAGTTGTTCTGCATATTTTCTGATTTTCTGTCTAGATGGTCTAGCAGTTGTTGAGAGGGAGGTGTTGAAGCCTCCAACTACAATAGTAGACTTACCTATTTCTTTTTTTGCTTCTATCAGTTTTTGCCTCACATATTGATACAGAAGGGGGCAGAGAAGTGCTGGGAAGGGAAGGGTGTGCTCCCTGGTGAGGGCTTCATCCCCGGGCCTGTGCCTATGGAACTAGGTGAGGACAGGCATTTCTGTTTTCCTGCCTAAATGTTGCATTTCCTAAGACCACCCTGGCCTGCCACACTCTCATCCTGTGCCTATAAAGACCTGGAACACAAGCAGCTGGACATTGTTCATCTGTGGAAGAACACACAAGTGGCTGGACATCAAGAGGACATCCAGAGGAGCACACTGGAAGAAGAGCACACAGACAGACACCAGCAGGCCATTGACTGACAGAGTGATGTGGAGTTTGGTTGGGGTGGTTAGAGGGAGCTGGTCTGACTCCAGGGGAAAACCACTTTCCCACTCCATCTCCCTTCTGGGTCCCCCATCTGCTGAAAGCTACTTCTACTCAATAAAACGTTGCACTCATTCTCCGAGCCCACGTGTCCTCTGATTCTTTTGATACACCAAGGCAAGAAACCCCAGGATACAGAAAGCCATCTGTCCTTCTGATAAGGAAGAGTATCTAATTAAGCTGACTGACACAAACAGCCTACAGATGGCTAAACTAAAAGAGCACCCTGTAACACACACCCACTGGGGCTTCAGGAGCCGTAAACATTCACCCCTAGGCACTGCAGTGGGGACAGAGCTCCACAATGTGCCAATCTGCATGTTCCCCATAGGAGTTTGAGCAGCAGGGCACCAAAGAAGTGAGAGAAGTGAGCCACAACCCCATTACAGGCTCTGCAAGTGGGACAAGGGAACTTTCTTTATTTCAGTATGTTGTAGCTCTGTTGCTTGATGCATAAATGTTTCGGATTGCTATGTCCTCTTTGTGGATTGACGTTTTGTCATTATATAATGTCTTTCTCTGTACCTGGTGATTATCTATACTCTGAAGCACACTTTTTCTGATTTATATAAAGAATTGCTGTTTTCTTTTAATTGGTGTTTCCATGGTATATCTTTTTCAAACTTTCATTTTTAACCTACTTACATCGCTATAATTGAAGAGAGTTCTTTTTAGACAATAGATAGTTGGGACATATTTTAAATCCACTTTGGCAATCTCTGTCATATAATTGGCAAATTTACATCATTTACATTTATTATGACTACTGATATGTTAAACTACAAGTTTGATTTTTAATTTTCTTTGTGTTTTCTGTTTTTCTATTTCTCTTCTTTTCTTTTTCTTGCCCACCTGCAGGCTACTTAATATTTTTAGAATTCCATTTTTATGTATTTATAGTATTTTTGACTATATCTATGTGTATAGATTTTTAATAATTCCTCTAAGTGTGATATATAACTCATTAAAGACTATTGTATATAACTTATCAAAGACTATTGGTGTTGACATTTTACCAATTTGAGTGAACTGTAAAACCTTACTTCCTTTTAAGTCCCTTTGCCCTCCCCCATTTATAGTATAATTGACTTAAATATTTTCTCTACATACATTCAGAACCATACCAGAAATTTTTGTGTTGTAATTTCAGCTTCAAAGTCAAACATAATTTAGAAAACTTAAAAAAGAAAAAATTCATTAACAAGTATTTTTTGCTTTATTCCATGTTTTTTTTTATCCTTCCTATTGTTACCAAGATTCTGCTTTTGATTTCCTTTTCCGTTTCAAGAACTTCCATTAGCCATTCTTTTACGATAGGTCTGCTGGTGACAAATTCTCTTTGCTTTTCTATATCTGAGAGTGAGGGTTTTTTTGTTTTTTTTTTTGAGACGGAATTTCATTCTTGTTGCCCAATGGTGCTATCTCGGCTCACTGCAAACTCCACCCGCCTCAGCCTCCCAAAGTGCTGGGATTACATGCATGAGCCACTGCACCCAGCCTCCATCTGCTATCTTATTCTTTGTTTCTAAAAAACTTTCCTCAATATTTTTGGCAGTAAATTCTCTCAGCTTTTGTTTGTCTAAAATCTCTTCATCCTGCCTTCATTCTTCTATTTTCATAGAAGTTTAAGTGATTTTCCTGCCTCAGCCTCCTCAGTAGCTGGGATTAGGGATTACAGGTGCCCACCACCATGCCCGGCCAATTTTTGTATTTTCAGTAGAGACAGGGTTTTATCAGTTTGGCCATGCTGGTCTCACACTCCAGACTTCAGGTGACTCACCTGTCTCAGCCTCCCAAAGTTGCAGAATTACAGGTGTGAGCCACCTCACCAGCAGAGAGTGAGTTTTTTTTAGTGAGTTCGTTTCTAAAGGCTATTTTCGCTGAACGTAGGACTTTATGTTCTTTTCTTATCACTGGAAAAGTTTGTGCCACATCCTTCTGGCTTCCATTATTCCTGATGAGAAATCTGTGTCATTTAAATTATGTTGTTGTTTTTTTCTCTTGCTGCTTTAAAGATTTTTTGTTTGAATTAGTTTTCAGAAGTTTTATTATATTGTGTCTTGGCAACTATGGCTTTGGGTTTTTATTGTTTGTGATTCGCTCAGCTCCTTGAATCTTTAGGTTTATGTCTTCTGCTGAATTTGGAAAATTTTTAGTCATTACTTATTTGAACAACTTTTCAGCCCCACTCTTTTTCTTCTCTTCTTCCCAGGCTTTCATTACATCAATATTAGATCTTTTATTATAGTACCACAACTCTCTGAGGCTCTGTTAATTTTTTTCCACACAAAAGTTTTTTTCTCTGTTGTTAGAATTGGGTAATTTGACTTCTATCTTTGAGTCATCTGGTTCTTTCTTCTGTCTTCTTCATTCTTCTGCTGAACTCAGTTACTATATGTTTCAATTCTAAAATTTCCATTGTTTCTTCTTCATTTCTTTGTATTTTTTCTATTTCTTTATAGAGACTTTGTATTTTTTGTTTAAAACGTGTTCATAATTTCCTGTCAAAGCATTTTTATAATGGCTTTGTAAAATCCTTGTTAGATAATTTCAACATCTGTGTCATCTCAGTGTTAGTATATTTTCATTGTTTTTTTTTTTAATTCAAGTTGATATTTTCCTGGTTCATTATATGATGAGTGATTTCTATTTGTATCCTGGACATTTTGGATATTCTGTTATAAAATTCTCAATCTTATTTAAATTGTCTGTTATAGCAAGTGTGTGTGTGTGTGTGTGTGTGTGTGTGTGATATGTGTATGTGTGTGTTTGACATACACACATACACATATACACATGCAAATAATATTGTATTACTTCATGCTAATACTGTCATTTCTTTTCTTTCCATGTATGTTATAAGCACCACACCACATTGTTAGTGTGTTTGCTTTGATATTCTGTTCTCTTTTTAAGATAAGTGTCTACTTTATTTAACTGTATTTTTTTCTATCACAACTTTTTCCTTGTATACTTCTAGATTTCCATCTGCTATATATATATATTTTTTGAAACAGAGCCTTCCTCTGTCACTTAGGCTGGGGTGCAGCGTCATAATCTCAGTTCACTGAAACCTCTGCCTCCTGGGTTCAAGCGATTCCCCTGCCTCAGCCTCCCCAGTAGCTGGGACTACAGGTGTGCCCCAGCACTCCTGGCTAATTTTTGTATATTTAGTAGAGACATGGTTTCCCCATGTTGGCCAGGCTGGTCTTGAACTCCTGACCTCAAGTGATTCACCCGCCTCAGCCTCCCAAAGTGCTGGGATTACATGCATGAGCCACTGCACCCAGCCTCCATCTGCTATCTTATTCTTTCTTTCTAAAAAACTTTTCTCAATATTTTTGGCAGTAAATTCTCTCAGCTTTTGTTTGTCTAAAATCTCTTCATTCTGCCTTCATTCTTCTATTTTCATTGGATAAAGAATTCTTGGTTAACTGATGTTTATTTCAATACTTTGAAGATGTCTCTTCATTCTCTTTAGGCTTAGGTAACTTCTGACAAGAAGTTGTCTATAATTCTTATATATTTTTTCTGTGTGTGTGTGTGTGTATATATATATATATAAAATGTGTGTATACATATGTGTGTATATATATATAATGTGTGTGTATATATATATAATGTGTGTGTGTGTGTGTGTGTGTGTATATATATATATATAATGCTGCTTCAGGTTTCCTGAGTTTCTTCAGTCTGTAATTAGTTGACTCTCATTAATTAAAAGATAATTCTCAGCCAGTCTCTTTAAGTATTTCTTCTGCCCATTCTCCTCTTCACCTTCTCTAATGGTATGTATTTTATGTTGTCACATAGTCTTATATCTTTTGCTCTATTTTTTTCTCTTTGTGTTTCACTTTGTTTAATTTGTATTTACCTATCTTTAGGTTCACTGATGTTTTATTTTGATATGTCCAGTTTGCTGATAAACCCCTTGAAAGAGTTGTTCATCTCTGATACTATGTTTTTTATTTCTAACATTTTCACTTGACTTTTGTTATAGTTTACATCTCTCTGCTAACATCCACCATCTGTTCATGCATTATTGTCTACTGGTTGTACTACAGTCTTTAGAATATTTAACATCTGTACTTAATTATTTACTTATTAGTATATTTAACATCATTACAATAGTTCTAATATCAGGTCACTTCTGGGCCAAGCTCTGTTGAATGCTTATGAGCACTGCTAGAGCATAATGTGGTGGTGTAAATGCTCACTATCATTATCAAGAAAGAAAAATGCAGTGTGAAGGAAGAGATAAACCTATCATATTTTCAAACACTTTGATCGTAGAAAATTCAACAAAACATGACAGAAATAATAAGAGTTCAGTAAGGTCAAATTTTGAAAAATTAATAGCATGTTTCAAGCTGAACAACAATCAACTGAAAAATATTTTTAAAAAATAAAATGCCATTCAAAATTGTAACAATATCTGTAAAGCAACAGGGATTAACAAATAATGAATAAAAGCAATTTGTAAAAATGTTAAAATTTAATTTAACTTTGTACAACAGAATCTGAATAGAGAGTTAATCACGTTCTTGGATGGAATGACTTTTTGAAAATATCAATTCTCCCAACATTGTTCCATAACTTCAAAACATGAATCAAATGCCAAATATATTTTAAGGCATTTGTTATGCTTATTCTAAAACAGTTTAGGACATAATATTCTACTATGTAATAGTCTATGAAGGGTTAAGTCAACTTGAAAAAAGAGGAGCACAGAGCAGGATCTTGCTCTATGAGCCGTTAAGATAAGCTTCAAAGACACAGTAATGAAAGCAGTATGGCACCAGACAAGAAAAGACAAACAGGCCAATGAAGTGGCATAAAAGGTCTCAGACAAGATCCCTTGTATATGGGAACTTAATATATGATAAAAGTAGCAGTATAGATCAATGAAGAAAGGATGATTCAATAGACATTTCAGTGGTTGTAGTGGTAAACCAGTTCCCTAAGGGAAAAAATACTTGATTTATAGCATTTGCTAATTCCTATTGTATAAAAACTCCTAACAGAGCCTATTTCAAACTGCCAACAATTTAGCAAACACCTTGCAAACTTCCTCAATATTTAACAATTGGCTCTGCCACCTGGCACAAGCTACTCTAACACATCGCTAGGTGGCTTTCTTTGTGGAGGAAAATACAACCAGATTTTTACCCAACATCATTTGGAAAGAGGTATTGTAGATGGGCAAAAGACCCAAGAAATGGAGATATTAACTATAAAATAATGAAATAATGTAGAAGAATGTAGTATTGACTTCTAGAGGGGGAAGGGATTCTTAAACGTAACCTTAGATTCTTTTGTGGATCATAAGCATTATTGGTTTTTCACAGTAATGTGTGAGATATGCTTCCTTCAAGCCTTATTATAGCATTGGCACATTACCCATGGAATGTGAAAAAAAGCAAAACATAACATAACCTTAAAAGCAGAAAACCGTAAGGCACAAGGACCATATTAAAATTTGTGTCCAGTGAAGTACACCATGGACAAGACAAACAGGCATAAAAACATAAGAGAGGATATTTGCAATGAATACACTAAAAGAAGAGGCTAATATCTCTGGTAACTAGGAATCTATCAAGAATAAATAAAAGATGACCCAACTGGAAAATACATAATGAGTAATTCATGGAAGAAAGGTCCAAAGGGCTGACAAACACACAAAAAGATATTCAAAATTATTAGTGATTAGAAAACCATAAACAAAAATGATAACAAGACATTACTTTGCACTTAAATGAGAAACATCAATTGAAAAAGTGAGAAAATGCCAATATTGCTGAAGATGCAGGAATGTAGGAATCTCATGTGTTATTGGTGGAAATATGAACAGGGCAGCCACTTTGAAGATTAATCTGGAAGTACTTAGTCAATCTAAGCATATTTATGACCAATGACCCAGCAACTCCACTAGAAATATATTTTTAGAATATATGCCACTTCTGGGTATTTAACTCAAATAACATGCATTACAACCTGTTATTTGCATAGGCATAAGAGGGAAAGTAAGTGTTCATTCCTGGATGAATAGTACAGCAACATGGCTAAATATTAAAAACATAACAGAGTGAAAAAGTAAAAAAATATCATGAGCATAATCCCTTCATGTAAATTAAAAGTGTATGCACACAAAACAACATAGTTATTTATGGGAATATATACAAATAATCACATACACATAAAGCACCTTATAATTGTGGCATATGGAGGAGGGAGGAATGGAAGCATGGAATGGGATCCTGTGAAGGCCAACGATACCATGCGAACTCAAACCTCTACACCTGAAGTCCCAAACAGACAAAAGAACTATCATGAGGATGATGAATTAAAATTGTTCTACATGGTTCCTGGAGGACATAACTAGAGTAAGAGGCAAAATATCTAAGGGATAATAGATTTTTGCTTGATAAAAAGAAAAGAGGTTTCTTAATGAAGCAATGAGTTCCTCCATTTGGACATGCACATTAGTTGCTGAATGATCACTTGGTAGATGTTTTGAACCTAAATCTTGTGCACTTTCTCAAAGTCCCTTAACTGCTTCCTTCTGTGCCAAAACACTTCTCACTTCCTGTAGTCATTTCTGCCATGATCCCTGAGCAGATTGGTGTCTGAGTTGCACCCTGGGCTCCAAGGCTTATGTCCCCAAAGGCCACGCCCATGTGTGTCAAACCACCACTCCTCTTCCAGATCCAAATCAATGTAATCTCATGCCCCTTGGACTTTCACTGAAGAGCCAGTGTTGCTACTGGGAAGTGTGAGGAAATATCTTGCCTCATGGTGAATCTTAACTAGTAAGAACTGGGAAAAGGAAGATAGCTTGGCAGACACACTTGCTTTCTTTCTTTCGTTTGTGAAATGCCCCCAAAGAAGTCATTAATTTCAACAGCCTCTCAGAGAAATGCTCTGTGCCCCGTGGACACACCTGCCAAGCTACCGCTGAGTTTCTTCATGGCTGTGGTGAAGCAGCAGCCAGCACACCCAATTGTGTGGCTCCTCTCATTCCTTTGTCTTGTTTCCTCTTGTTCCCTTGTACACACCTCTGGATTTTTACCTCCCAAGTTAAGGGTTAGTGCTTTAATCCCTGCCTCTAGCTCTGCTTTCTAGGAGACCTTGCTGAGGAGCAAAAATGTTGTCTGGTGGACTCAAGTTGGATGTGGTGATCTGTGAGGTCACTGACTCCTCCAGGGGTCTAAGATTCTACAATTGTGACCTCATCTTCTGAACAGCAAGACTTCCCACAGGGCTCCTAATATAATAAGTCTTTTGAAAAACTGTGAATATTGGCTATCCACCTCCACTTTCCTTACCTCACATCAGATTATCAAGCTCTTCTTTACCCTTTAGGTGTCAGGGACCAAGTGAAGCTTTCAATATTTGCCAAGTGCGATCACCAGTATGTTATTAAACACAGGACTCCAAGTTCCTGCAACCCTCCTTTCTGAAGAACGATGACATTTTTAAGGATCAATTTTTGGTAAGAATGCTTAAATGAGAGCCAAGACAGTGGATGGCTCCATATCCATTGATGACTAATACGTGTGTTTTTGGATAAGTCATTGAATACTTTGTTTTCACCATCTTTAAAACTAGACAACATAGTCCTTGCCTAAACATTTCATAGAATCATAATGTAGGAGCTAGAAGGCTGCTACGTCTGACAGATAGGGCTGAGGAGAGAATTGGATAACTTCCAGAAGGGTCTAGAGAAATGCAAGGAGTAAGAAGACAGGGAGCTGGCTAGTCTGAGCTCAGGGTTTTTATCTAGAAAAGAAGCTGAGTTTGCCTGCACACAGAGGGGGTGAGACTGTGTGTGTTAAAATACCTACAGGATGCTTGACAGGTGGCAGGTGTTTACCAAGGAATAGTTAAATTTGATTCTATGCATTCTTTTTTTACAATAAAGAGGAGAGAGAACGTGTATGTGACCTTGTTCAGTGAGTGTTGGAATAAATACACAGCCTTGCAGAACCCTAGGGACTGATCATCAGGCCAAGATTCAGAGGATCTTATCCCAACCTTCTGGGGAAATCATGTGGGGAGAACCTCAATGATAAAGATGTTAGAATTTACTTGGAGGAATGCTTATACCATGGTTCTGCTGATAAGAATAGAAGAGTGTCTGGACTTCTGAATGTGTAGCAATGGAACAAATTATGACTTGCTTTGAGAGAACTTGCTGGTTAAAAGCTGCTGGCTAGACTTCCTAACCATACCATGAAATGGGACAGTGGACCTGACCTGATGAGGAACTTGGGAGTAAAATAGTCGCTGGGGACAAGATGATTGCAACTTGGGTTTCAGATTCTTATATTTCAGACAACACTAAATAAGATGTAGAGAGACTAGAGAGAGCACACAGGAGGCTAATTATTGGATTCTTGGAGAAGTAGTGATTATGAATTCCCAAAACAGGGCAAAAGCCTTTTCTGCAGAATGATGAGTTTTTTCAGGATTCACTTTTGAAAAGCAAGTCACTTACTCCTCCCATATCTTCACCTTCTCGTCGCTGAAAGAAGCGGGCAGGACATAAGAGAGTGTGTGTGGTGTGGAAAGGACATGAGCCATTCGATAGCTGGGTGACCTGGAAATTGTCTTTACCTCTCTGTGCCATATTTCAGTTAATCTACACAGATCCTGGGAAAGGTGCTATTAGTATCTCTATTTTATTTATGAAAATAGTAAGGCTCAGAAATGGGAGGGAGGTCCAGCAAGATGAGGTGCCTATAGTTGTCTGAATTATTACAAACCCCAACATTTAAATATAAAACCATGTGGTTTCTTCTAATATTCTTCTGTGATTCTTGTGCCTGTTAAACTTACTTTGAAGAATTGGTAGAAGGATTAAATGAGGCAATACTGTTGAAAGAGCTTTGAAACTAAAAACCCCCATGCAAATAGGAGGCCTAGCTGTAGTAGAGAAGATGCATTCTAGTTCTCCAGCATGCGATAAATTCACACATGTTCCAGGACCGGAAGCACTCAGCTCTCGGTAGGAGAAGTAAAGGAAAACATATTCTGCTCAAGTTATACTCCAAGTGTTAGGAACCTTCCAAGGGGAAAGCATGCAACATTATGAATACAAAATTGCTAGGATTCTTCTTTGGGCTTTGGAAGGAGCTCATGGAAGTGAGGGATTGTGAAACTGAAGCTCCATCAGCTTCAAGATATCCATGTCTGTGGATTAAAATAATCAATATTGTTAAAATGTCCACACTACCCAAGGCAATATACAGATTAAATGCTATCCCTATCAAAATTCCAACAGCATTTTCACTGAAATAGAAAAAACAATTCTAAAATTTGTATGGAACCAAAAAAGACCCTGAGTTGCCAAAAAATGCTGAGAAAGTAAAACAAAGTTGGAGGTATCACACTTCCCGATTTCAAATTATATTGTAAAGCAATAATAAATAAACAGTATGGTACTGACATAAAAATGGCACACAGACGAATGGAACAGAATAGAGAGCCCCAAAATAAACTCATGCATATACAGTTACCTAATTTTCAACAAGGCTACCAAGAAGACACAATGGGGAAGGACAGTCTCTTCAACAAATGGTGTTGGGAAAAATGAATATCCACATCCAAAAGAATGAAGAGCCCTTATCTAACACCGTACACAAAAATAAAAACATAAGGCCATAAAACTCCTAGAAGAAAACACAGGGGGAAAGCCTCTTGCTATTGTCCTTGGCAAGGATTTTTTTTGGCATCTCACCCCAAGCATGGGCAATAAAAGCAAAAATAGACAAGTGAAGTTGTGCCAGACTGAAAAGCCTCTACATAGCAAAGGAAACAATCAACAAAATGAAAAGGCATCCAGTGAATTAGGAGGAATTATTTGAAAACCATATATCAGATGAGGGGTTAATATCTAAAAATTACAAGGAGCTCAAACAACTCAGAAGCATAAACACAAATAATCCCGTTAAAATATGGGAGAAGGACTGGAATGGGCATTTCTCTAGAGAAGATGTACAAATGTCCAGTGGCTATATGGAAATGTGCTCAGCAGCACTCATTACCAGGGAAAGGCACATCAAAACCACAAAGACATCTCACCTCACACCTGTTAGGATGGCTTTTATCAAAAAGATGATATGTAAGTATTGGCATAAGATAAGCATGTGGAGAAAAGGGAACCCTTGTACATGTTTGGAGGGGATGTAGATTTGTGCAGCCACTGTGGAAAACAATATGGAAGTTCTAAGAAGAAAAATACAACTACCATATCACCCAGCCATTCCTCTTCTATATATATATTCAAAAAAGATGAAATCACAACCTTGTAAAGGAATCTGCACTCCCGTGTTTACTGCTGCATTACTGGCAACAGTCAAGATATGGAGACACATTCTATGGGTCCATCAAGGGATTAATGGATAAAGAAATAGTTATACATACACACACACAAATGGAATATTATTCAGCCTTAAAAAAGAAGGCCGACACCATAGGTGAACTTGGAAAACACTATGCTAAATGAAAGAAGCAAGGCACAGAAAGACAAATCCTGCTTGAGCTTTCTTACATGTGGAGTCTAAAACAAAACAAAACGGAAAACCTCAAATACAGAGAAACACAGAGTACAACAGTGGTTACCAAGGGAAGGAGATGGGGAGATGGACGTCAAAGGACACAAATCTGCAGTTATACAGGATAAATAAGTCTTGAAATCTGACGTGGAGCACAGGGAGCATAGTTAGTAACTTTCTACTGCGGACTGGAGATTTGCTAAGAGAATAGACTTTAGGTACATTTACTACAAAAATAAAATGGTAACTATATGAGATGATGGCTATGTCAGTTAGCTTGACTGTACTAACCATTTTACTATGCATATGTATATTGAAACATCATATTGTATATCTTAAATATATACATTTTAAAAAATCCAATCTGCTACAAAGAAATGCTCATTTCAGGGTTTGCAATGACTCCTGCAAGAGCCACACATGGAAAGGAAGATGAGATGGTTTGTCCCAGAGGTGGGGCCACTGAAAACATCATGTGGGGAAATAGGGGGCCCCCCGAGCTGAGAATGTTACTTGTGATTCTAAGAGAATAAATTAGATTTTTGAAACCAAAATCACTTTAGAAAGTTTTATGCTTAGCCCAGCCTTGCTTCCATGGCTCAGAGCTTCCTTTGTGGAGAACTATAGACTCTAAAGTAGGTTCTGTCAAATGCTGAGCCATGGCCAGCCTGTGAACGGTGTTGAAATTTGTGGTATAAAACAAAATCATTTTGATCTGAGCCTAGTCAGTGGAGACGTTGAAAATCTTCCCAGTGTGAGGAATGAGTAAGTGGTGAGCAGCAATCCAGCCCTACAGAGGCTCCATGTCCGGTGCTCTTTCTGTTCTTTCCATGCATTGTTTTTGAGCTATGTCTGGCATAGATCCATGCAACTATGCAGGTGTGGATGGACGAGGCATTGCTCTCTCTCATGACAGAGGAGGGGTTCCCCTCACCTAGCAAATTGGGGAACCTCAACTTGAACCCGCATCTACTGCTTTTCAGTCAAGAGTTCTTTCTAAAGTGGTGTAAACACTCTCTCGGAGCTGAGAATGTTGTGTGTGATTCTAAGAGAATAAATCAGATTTTGAAACCAAAATCACTTTAGGAAGTTTTATGCTCAGCCCAGCCTTGCTTCCATTACTCAGAACTTCCTTTGTGGAGAAACTGTAGACCCTAAAGTAGGTTCTGCCAAAGGCTAAGCCACGGCCAGTATGGCAAGACCAAGTCAACGAAGAAAGTCCATTGGTGGATTTCCACCCTGAAAGGCATAATTTGTGATCCTCATTTATTTCCTGAGATGTGGTTCCGAAATATTCATGCAATAATAGGAGATGCTGCATGGAAATTTTATTTACTCGGAAATATTTATGATGAGCAGCAAATCACTTGGCAAGATGTCTTATCATCAGGATCCATCATAAAGCATTTATGGAAAATGAATTTCTCTTTAGAAAAGATCTGCCAGTATCATATGCATGCTCTGGCTGCAACTTTCCACTTCAGATTTCTATTCTTCTACATTTATTTAAAGTCTCTTCTGCTCAGAAGGCAATGATCTTTGTTTGATGAACTGTGTGAAATTCTCCCCAAGGAGGAGTCTTCGATGGAGTCACTTCTGCTTTGCTGGGAGGCATTTCACCATGTCTCCATCACTGTACTTAGACACTGTTACTCAGGTAACTCCTGGTAACAGGTCATTTGCAACCCACAGATTATAACATCTCTATCACCCACAAACCATAGTACATGATTCTTCCCTTACCATAGAGGTGAAAAATTTAAAGTCACTGCTCGTGTTTAAGTCTCTATATAATGATCCTTGTGTGTGGATGCTTCTGGTATTTAGACTGTTGGATAAGTGGTTTTCTGTTTTATTTACTTTTGGAGACCGGAGTATCCTCTGGTGAAAATGACCTCCATGACCACCCTTCACCTTCCAGTGACTGAGGTGCCTATTGAATTAACATTGGCCTATCCGTATGCATATTCTTGTCATTCTTAGAGGGACAAGTGTCAAGGTGCATGTGTTTACTATGTGATGGTACCACTGGGCGTTTTCCATTGAACAATGGCCTCTATTGTACGGTGCTCTCATGATGCACTGTTACATTTCTGATTACATCTCTCTCTCCCTGCTTACCTGGAAGGTACATGACTTTGTTATCATTAGTTTCTGTGGTTTAGAATTAAGACAAATGGACTTTGGTTTTTTTCTTTTAGTTGACCAATGTTTAAAACAACTGGGCTTAGATATTTGAGCTGAAAAAGGAAGTCGGTTTGGTTAGTCAGTGCTTGGGGTGAGTGCATTCATTAGTAAGCACGTATTTACATAAGTTTCAGTGGAAACACATTTGTTTGTACAAATATGGAACAGAATAGGAATATGTTTACAGCATTCTCACTTGGCAACTCAGAAGAAGACTTATCCTGCAGAAGCACATACGAATCAACCCTCTTCCTCCTCTCCTCCAGTGTTCAGCATGGAAAGCCGGCTGGCCTGGTTCATTACGGCTCATTTCTAAACGCCAAATTCGCCTCTTATATAGAACGCTGGAGGTCATCGGGTTGACCTGATCCAGATCAGAAGTGTCTTCCCTGGGATCCCTGACAGATGAACTTCCTGAACAAGTTCAAAGATGGCATTCTTCCCTTCTTAGAAGATGACCATTGCTTTTCTAAACAACTGTTAGAATGTTCTTTTCATGTTGATGCAAAATCTGGATCTTTAGAACCTCTTCCTATCTGTTCTAATTCTATCCTCTGGCACCAAACAAAACAAATATTTCCCTTTTGCCCACAATAGTGCTTCAAACATTTGTAGGATGCTCTGTCATCCATCCTTTGTTTTTGGTTCTGGTAAGCACCTCATTTTTTAAGCAGTCCTTTTAAGACATGGTTTCTACTTCTGTCACTTCCCCAACCCCACGCTGGTAGCTAGGCCTTGACCTGGGACTTGGCCTGGTGTAGCAAGGACACCTCCTCACCTGCATTATCCTTTTGGGTTTCCTCTGACATATTGATTGCAAATACTCAGTCAACAATTAAAGTCAGAAAGTAATTATTTTTGAATATAAATGTAATTACTAGGAAGTTAATGAAAATACATCTGATCTTCTGGATACGATCAGTCAGTAGGTTGGAGGGGAGCTGTGTCTTCTGAAGTTTTATGTATGTTAGTCACTGCTCCCCTTTTTCTGGAGAGGTGAAGTCTATAATCCCAGCCGGCACTCCACTAAGGCAGAAGTTCTCAGGGAGAGGTGGGAACAAGCCTGAAAATCTCCATCTCTCCAAAGCGGCAGAGTAGAAGTTTGGAATAGTCTTCCAGATGACTTTGAGATGCACAGATCCCTTTTCTAGAATTGAGAACCACACCCTCAAGGACCTCTCTGCCCTTTGGGGAAAGAGACCTGATTTGTTCCTCCTGGATTCCTGAAAAGAAGTCTTCTTTACAGCCCCAAGCGAACCCACTTATGTTCATTCTTCCACTTTCTCAGAATCTTTAAGAAAAAAAAATTATCTATACACTTCTACAGCTGATTCTGGACTCTGATGTCCACACAAGAACTGTTTGTCAGGAATGCCGCATCCCATAGGGAGCCCAGAACCCTGACTGTCTATGTTCCCACTCAGCAGGGCCTGTTGTGTCCCCTCCTGGGATACCCTGCCAATCTGTCCCTTGATGTTTTCAGGGGACCCAAATGATGTCCAGACCCAAGTCCAGAAGGGATTACAGTCGGAGATCATTTTGAAGTTTAATGTCTTGGAACATTTTTTTATTTCAAATTTGTTATTTTGAGCACACATTGTGATTTAATGAGTCTTTGTGGGATTTCAGTTTGTGGTTGAGGTTTGAGAGCTCAGGAATGCATGTTTAATTTTTTTCATGCTATAACCAGTGTTTCATCTTAGACTAAATAGATGCACATTTTAGAAATCCCAGAGAATCACTGAGAAAAACATTGATGTTTATACAAATGCTTGCATGTTTGAGTGAATTTAACTAAAGGAAACAATCAGATATGGTTCCAAAGGCTTTGTGGGGCCCTTCTAAATCCTTAATTCTCCCTCAGCATTAATTTCTCCCTCATTTCTGCCTTCAGAGAACTTTATGTGGATGTATAGTGCCGGGCTTCATCTGTGGGCCCTAGGGTCTCCTCTGTTGATGCTGGTCTTTGTGCCTTCAGCTCATAGCACAGGGAACGTTCTCTCATTGGAGGGAGGCTGAGCTCTGGCTGAATTTTGATGAACAGGTGGAATTTTCATCCTCACTATGGAAGTGGTGAGGAGAACTGGCTAAAGCTGGATAGATAAGGAGACAAAGAATATAATGGCAGAACTTTGAGAATCCAAAACCACAGCCTTCCTGGGAAGAGGCGGCAGGGCAGAGCGCCTGTTCAGATTCCATGAAGCGTCTATTCAGCGAGGCTACAGTTTCACTTGAAGAAATGTCTCTGAACACCAGAAAGGTAAAGAACTGTTGGCCACACAGGGCGGAATTGTCTAAAAGCTTCTGTTTTGTTGGCTGTGCTCAGTTTCTAGAGAACAAATCTACACTTTATTCATCTCTGGATCAACAGCATAGAGCATGTCAGCCACTACGTGCACAATAAAAGTACATTACATTTTAATGAATAAAAAAGTGAATGCTCAGGGCAGGTTAGAGAATGCACAAGGATAGTTCCCACAGACTTCTCAGTCACACCAGCAAAATATATATATGTATATAACAATGTATACATGAATGCCCAGTCATATGCACAAAATTCCTAGAACCAATGATCTCTATTCCCACTACTGGGCATGAATATGCAAAAAAAGTGGCAATATTACCCACATGGATGTAGAACGTGTACAGAAAGTGAGACATTACTGATAAATAAACACATTGCAGTGGGAACCTTGATTCCCAAAGCAGAATACAGCCATGCAAGAGACTGTTTTTAAAAGAATTGGTGAATTGAACGTCTGGAGATTTTTCCAAGTTCAGTGAATTCTATGACAATTGGAGGATAAATGTATTTTTTGGCACAATGCGACTGTGGGAATAGGTGGGGGAGAGGGTCACTCCCAGGCCCAGCAGCTGGCAGGGGAGCGCAAGCCATTTTAATGATAGCAGAGTGGAGTGCTGTCAGGGTTTCCAAGGGATTTTAATAGTCGTGCGGTCAGAGTTCCCTGAGTAAATAGCTTCCATTTCCACTCCTGCTGCCAGCTGGCCAAGTCGGGGACCACCTAAGTCGTATGCCCCCAAAGGAAATGGAAAGGCAGGTTCTCCTCTTTGACGATTCTCCCCCACCCCCAGAACAACTACTGCTTCTCTGCTGCCTGAAATCCCACCATGAGAGGGATGTGCCTTTACACAAGATTTGTTCCTGGTTAAAATTTAAATACTCCGTAGAGGAATAATATTTCAAACCTCTGTCACTCTTTTCAACCCTATTCCTACTTATGAATGGGTTTTAGAAACTGTTTTGAAAATAGGTGTTGAGTCAGGGGAGGGGAAGAGAGAAGAAAGGCTCTGGGGTGAAGGGTCCCTGAGACTGCGTTCACGGCCCTGGTCTTGCCCCAGCCACGCCCCTCCCCATGTGCCTGTGCAGTGTCCCATCAAGAGGTGAGGATATTTTCCAGCCCCTTGATGCTGAGCTTGGCATGGTGACTTGCCTGGGCCAGTGGGGCATGCAAGTAGAGCCTTGACAAGCACTTAGCAGACCGGGCCAGATGGCTCTCACACCTTTGCAACTGTCAGAAGAACATGCCTGCACCAGTCTGCCAGAGACCAAAAGACACCCGGCCCAAGCCAAGGGGCAGAGGCTGTCCTAGGGCAGCCAAAACGAGCCAAGCCCTGCAAAGGGAGTTTGAATGAGTTGAATCCCTCAGGCTCATGAGCCGAATAGGTATATATTTTTGTGCACCACTGAGCTTTGGGGGTTGCCTGTTGTACAACATTACTGTGGTAATAACAAGATGAAGAAAGGGCCTGAGGTGGAGAAGCCTGAATGCCATGATGACAAAATGTGCCTCCCTCCCAATCACGAATACATGATCCTGCCTCCATATTTGGGTTGTGGGAAAAATAGCAGAAGACGTGAGCATGAGAGCCATGCTGTGGTCGGCCTGCTCTTGAAAGCCAGGGAAGACCGGCGTGTCCTCCCCCAAATACAGACATGTAGCTCTGTGTCTTTGCATCTGCTGTTGAGGGGCCTGACAGGGCCAGTAGGAAGGGATCAAGACTCATGTCATGGCCAGGGTGTGCCAGTGATTGTCACATGGCTTGCCTTTATGATCTCAGCCGGTAGTCTGGGAGTCAGGAGCCTTTTTCTCCATTCTGCAGATGAGAAGACTGAGACATACAGTAGAGATGAAGTAACTTAACTGTGTAAATCAGGGGCAGGCAAACATCTTCTGTCAAGGAGCAGAGAGCAGGTATCTTAAGTCTATGGTAGTCTATGGCACAGCAACACAGCTCTGCCATCGTGACATGAAAGGAACGGTAGACCACACCCCAATGAATGAGTTTCCCCCAGTAGAAATTATTTATGAACACTGACATTGAATTTCATATACTTTTTACATATCACAAAGTAATGTTCTTTTGATTTTTTTCCACCATTTAAAAAAGTACAAGCCATTCTTAGCTCACATGCTATGTACAAAAATACGCAGCAGGCCAAAGCTTGCCAACCCCTGAGGTATAGACATCAAGCCTTGGATTCAAACCTACAACATTTTGCAACTGACTAGGAGACCAAAAAAATCTTTGTAGACTTTGGACATTTCTTAGGTTGTGTTGCCTTCGTTACTGCTGCTTAGTACCCTTCTATATAAAACATCCAGTAAATGTCCACCTCTTTTGTAGAATAGTATTGGATGCAGGGTCCTAAAGTGCTGACACTTGATTTGCAGTTCTCTCAGAATTAACTGGATTCACTCAGCATGATGTGAGCATACATGTGTGAATGTGTGCTGAGACAGACTTCAGCGAACTCACAGCACACCATGAAAGATCACCTGTGTGAGGTAGGTACGCGGTACTATTATTGCGTACAGTTGCAGACAAGGAAATGGTGGCTTGAAGGAATTAAGCAGCTTGTTCGAACTGACTCCATAAGGGTAGCCGAAATCCAGATGCCTGCTCTCCCAGCTCCAGCTCCAGCGCCGTCTGCACCACCCCTGCCTGCTCTCAGCAATCCTGGGAAGACAATTGGCTGTTTCGTGAAGCCCTTGCCTGCCATCAGTGCCATCTGAATCATCCTCCGCCTGAGGCTGTCCCATCAGAACAAAACAGGAAAATAAATAGTCATGACAAGACAAAAGGAGGAGGCTAGGCTGTTTAAAATCATATGTGCAGAGCACACTTTGCAAATGCAGTTCAGCTTGCTGGCGTTTGTGCCGTGCTGATGAAGTTCTGATGCTTGGCGGGCCTCATGGCATTCCGTGGTCATCTGATTTCCGAGTCCCTCACCATTGTTCCACATGCTGTTGTGTCCCAAAGCTGGAGTTTCACCCAGAGACAGGCCAGCAGCCACTTCTGACCCTTGACAGCACATCTGCAGCCTTCTCTTCAGAACAAAAGCACTGGCTTCCCTGACCCAGGTTGTCCAAAGGACTCTTTCTCCACCTTAAGAGAGAGTCTACGTCTCCTCCAGGCATCTCACTGCCCGCCTTCAAGGCACCGATGTCAGAACCTGGGCACTCTGGTACAACCAGCCTCCCCAGGGCCCTTTGCTTCCTGTTCACAAAGCATGAAACACACATGGAACTGTGCATTCTCTAGGCGCTTCACTTTCGTATGTAACACAGGTGCATTGAATATGCATATATGTTATCAAGCGGGATTCAGAAACCTGAGCCTCTATTGCTGCAGCCTCCATTTCTCGAACTTGCGAGTGTGGATGAGATGTTTCCATTGCTGAGACTCAGTTTCCCTCTCCATAAAATGAGTGGTTGTAGTCATATCTGTGAAAGCATTTAAAAAACTCTAAAGGCCCCTACATGTAGGTAAGCAAAAATTATATTAAACCCACAAAGGGTCAAGGAGGATGTGAGTAAACTGAATCCAACTGGGGTAAAATCCCAAACACCTGGGCCAGCCTTCCAGGTCCCCGGGGGAGGCAGCAAGACAGTGGAGTAGGGTCCCTGCTAGGCACCCATGCTGCAGGCTCTCCTGTGGCGCGTATTACTTCCCTTCTCCAGATGATTTCAATGCTGGTGCACACAGTGTTTTGAAAACTGCAGCCACTTCCTCTTTGTGACTAGATTCTACAGCATAGCTGACTCTTTCCTACTGAAAACAAACTTGAAGGAGTTATAAACTCTAGGCCAGGCGCGGTGGCTCATGCCTGTAATCTCAGTACTTTGGGAAGCCAAGGTGGGCAGTTCACCCAAGCTCAGGAGTTTGAAACCAGCCTGGCCAACATGGCAAAACCCTGTCTCTACCAAAAATACAAAAATCAGCCAGGCGTGATGGCAGGTGCCTATAATCCCAGCTACTAGGGAGGCTGAGGCAGGAGAATCACTTGAACCTGGGTGGTAGAGGTTGCAGTGAGCTCAGATTGCACCACTGCATTCCAGCCTGGGTGACAGAATGAGACACTGTCTAAAAAAATAAATAAATAAAATAAAAAGTCTGCTGTGCAATTAACACATGATGTTTAAAAGGACATGCCTGTTTACTCCTTGTCTATCAGGAGCATTCGGTTAGTCATTACACATGTGTGATTTTACCTCAAGAAATGAAACAGTAATGAAAAGGACGTTTACCTTTTCTTTAGAGTCTTCTTTGCTCTCCAGGCTCTGGCAGCCCCACAGTCTACCTGCGCTACGCGCCCTCTGCAACCCACACTGCCATATCAGAAAGAAACATTCCGGCTTTCACAAAATGGCTTTGCCCTGCTGAGCGGACCTGATGGGGTATTTTCAACATGCTAATCAAGGTGTCAAGATAGGATGGCTGGGAGGAGACCAGATAATGGCAGAACTTTCTCTCTCGGAAAATATCTTACAGATCATGGAGTGGTTATTGAAGGCCGTGATGGGTTGGGTTAATATGGACTCATTTACACTCGGAAGGATTACTGAGGCAGTGTGTAAATGATGGGTTTAGGGGAATGAAAACATCAGAAAGACCTCTTAGGAATCTACTTAAATAACCCAGCACAGGAGAGATGACAGCTTAAACCAAGAGAAGTGGGCTGGCGATGGAAGAGTAGGTTTGATGGCTACTTAGGGAAAAGCAATTGATGGGACTTGCAGCTTGGTTGGACGTTGAAGGGAAAGAAGAGAGAAACCTCTGAGGCTTCTGCATGAGGTAAATGGGGGAAGGCTGTGAGGTATCGTCAGAGGGAAAATGAATGGAAAGCCAGTTTACGGAGCAAGAAGACGTGTTCCGTTTTGACATGCTTGACTTGAAATGTTTTGGAGACACCCAAGAAGAGGGGCCCAGTGAGCATTCAGGGAGGACCTGTCGTGCCCAGAAGGGAGTAATCAGCTCTCAGGTGGTAGCAGAAGCCAGGGAGTTGAACCAAAGCACACAGGAAGATTGGATGCTGTAAAAATAAGGCCACAATGAAGCCATAATGAATCCCAACATTTGATGACATGGACACAGGAACAAAAGACCGCAAAGTGGGCTGGGACCTGTGACCCCAGAAAAGAGAAGTTCCATCAGAGTCAAGGGAGGCTGGAATGTCGCATTGGAGGTGTCTGGTGTGTCAAATATTGCGGAAGGTGTTAAGAAGCACCAAAAGGTGTCTGCTGGAATTTGCCATCCAGAAGGTCATTAAAATTTGATGACGGTACTTCTAGCTGAGAATTAATTGTCTCTAAGTGTTGTTCACTAAGATTCTGTGAGGCTGGATGGGCGGTGGCCATTCATAAGGCTCATCTTTTAAAGAAGTTTAACATTAAAGTTCTACATATGTCTGTTTCATAGAAATTATATCTATATACAGAAATCTCTAGTAACATCTTCCTTTTTTAGCCAAGTTATGTTTCAGTTCAATATTATTGAGATTTTATGTCTTTTTTATTTCCCTCCAAATTGAAGCATGGTGAAATTGGTGTGACGCACGTCAGGCTAGTGACGATCATGTTTAGGAATTAGGCTCAGCTCTAAATAAGTAATGCTAATGTTTGTTGAAATCTTGAAGCCCTGACTTTCTGTTCAGAGGAACAGCAGTGAACTTGATCTCCTCTTTAACTGCGTGGGCCACTGCCAGAGCCCTGCGGCCAGCAATCCCACAGTCTCTCCTGCTGGATTAAGTGGCCAGTGGCTGACATGGCCTGGTATTTGGGGTGGGGAGGTAGGAAATAATAAGCAGTGATTTCATTTGTTCCTACAGGTTGCAGCTGGTGTGCTGGGTCCTTCCTTGGAGCCTGTGTCAAGTGCTCAGGACCCCGCTGGGATAGGGGAGGCAGCTCCTGCTCAATTGCCATGGTGATGAGTGTGACATGTGGAATGTACAAGTCCCCTAAATGTTTACATGCTACGATGAGACATTTTAATAGGTAAAAAATTAAAATCTATACTTCTTCTCTCTTCAAAGCACAGCTTAAATGGCCTCTGCAAAATGAATGAAATGAGCTAGGTGTGGAACTCCAGGCACAGCTGGCAGATAAAGGGCTGTTCATTAACATTTCAAGCACTGCGAAGAGGTGGGTCTTTGCAGCTGAAATAAATAGTATGTTGTGATATTCCTGTTGTAAATTCTTCACTGGCTACTATAATCTTTACTGAAACCCAAACCACTTCTCAAATAACTTCACCTTATATTGTTCCAAAAAGAAAGAAAAGCTATCTATTCGAAGCTAGTTTAAAGAGCAGTGATTTGCCTCTGACCTGCACTGGGAGTGTGCCTCTAAGTTCAGCTCATGTGCATTTGCAGACACACTCCCGCGGGCTGCCAGGATCTGAAATCCACAAATGGGTCCTTAAGTCATAACTGAGGACAGAGGTGTAACTAGATTAAAATCTCATGACTTTTCTTAAACTTCTTTTAGGGTAAGCTCTGGAAACGTTGGTCTCAGAAGTCAGTCTTGGAATTTGAGAGTCCAGAGTCAAAAAACCAGAAAGGTGGTTCGGAGCTGGTTTCTTGGCCTCTAGAGCCTTCCCACATGGGATGGACATGTGCCCTGGGCATAGATGACTTCACTCCCCGAAGACTGAACCAAGTACTTCAAGATTCAACTGATCATCTGGCTTATTTTATCCACAGTCTATTTCCATTTGTTAGAAGAGACACAGTTTCTTTTTTAGCTCTGTCTTCTTCTGACTAATTCAATTAGATCAGCCCTCAAACGTACCATGCGATTATTACAGACATATCATTTTTATTTTTTTATTTTCGATCTCCCTTCACGTGGCTCTAATCATTTTTATTCTTGAAGGGCATAAATTAAACTTTTGAATTTCTAATAAAATGTCTCTTCTTTTTTTAAATTAAAACTTGCCTTTTGATTTCCTGTTTACTTATTTATTTATTTTTATTGTTAGAGAAAGCAGGTGAATGTATTGACAATTTAAAATTTTGAAAAATGCAGTATAGAAGTTTGGCCTCATGGGCGTATATTAAACCTGGGCTTTATTTCACATTTTTCAGCACATACAGAACAAATGAAATGATTTGATCTCGAGAAAAAGGTTAAGAAATGTTAAATATTTTAATCATAAAGACTAACTGTGGTACTAATCATATTTTAAAATAGTATATTAGGCGATCTCAGATATTAAGAAATTTAAACTGAGCAGTATTTTGAATATTTAGAGTTTTTTAGACTAAAAGACAATAACTTTCTGGTAATTTAAACACCAACGTGAACATGATAAATAATAGCAATTCATGCAGCGTTCTCAGGACTTTACCACCCACTTTGACGTAAACTGAGCAAAGTGTGTCAGAATCATTCTCAGAAAAGTTGGAAGCTTTGAGATTTTAAGTTTAAGAAAAAGCTGAAAGCGCGTTTTCTGTTTTGTCTCCATGCAAACACTTTTCCTAGGCAGCTGTGCTTTGGACTGGAGTTGTAAGGACTCTGGGGTGGGATGCAGCCCTTAGGGGGTGCCCAGGGCTGATGGAGGGGGCAGTCTGCCTCCTCCCTTCCCACCAGGTTCAGCTCCCACCCCAGCCTCCAGGGTCCCAAGAGCTTTGGGTACATGGGGATCACATGGGGCGTGGGTGCTAACAGACCCCTCTGAGGGTTAGGAGTGGAGGTTTGTGGCACGAGCCAACAGTCTCCCCAGCGCTCACTCAGACTCAAAGGGGCATCAGACCTGGAAGCCAGGCCACTTTTCTGCGATGGCCTCTGAGGCCTGGAATGGGCTCCCCGAAGCCCTGGGCCTGCAAGAACAGCTTTGGTTCAAAAACCGTTCGGCACAGACTTCAGGAAAGACAATCACACAATGCACTAAGGGGGAGGGACACAGGCTTGGGACATGAAGGCAAGAGGTGACAAAAATAATCCCTGAGCAGGCTGGGAGCCGACATCACAAAGGATTCTGCAAGGTTTCTGGAATAGCTTATGCCTTACTTCCCATCAAATTTGGATTAGCTGTGGCAAAGGAGGAAAGAGAACAAATAAAGGAAATCCAGAGATAATCCTCAAACCTCCATTTGAGCTAATAGTTTAAATTCCAGCTATGCCAAGCCAAGCTTTCTGTGTTTACCAGAGTTGATAATGAGAGGCAGAGTAAATCAGCCTCACTCTAACCCCTTCCCGCACAGCCCCTGCTCAGCCTATGGGTGGATTTGCTGGGGACATCCTGAATGTGGATAAGTCTGTCTCAGCCCCACTTGGGAGCAGGGTGACATAGGGGATACGGGGAGAGGACCCACCCCAGCGGGCACCACCGGCTACTGGGAGATGCTGAGGGAGACTGCTCCAGGCCAGCAGTGCCGAACCCGGCAATGCACGGGGCAGGCGGAACACGCCCAGCCAGCCAGGGAGGGCAGAGCCTGCAGAGGCTGCCTAGGGGCATTGCTGAGCAAAGGTGACCAAGCCAGAGGAGGGGGCTGTGTGCTAAGAACAAGAGGGAGGAGCTAAGAAACCCAGACACTGGGGAGGCAGGCAGTGCTGAGACAGGGGTCTCCTTTTCCCCCCCTTTCCCTCCCTCTTTTTGTCTTCCTCTCCCCCACGCCAGCTCTTTCTCTCTCCTCCCTTTCTCCCTTTCCCACTCTCCCTCTCCCTCCCCCTTTGTCTTCCTCCCTCTCCCTCTCCTTCTTTCTCTCTCCCCCACTTTCCTCCATCTACCCCCCCTCCTCCTCCCTCTCTTTCTCCCTCTCTCTCTCTCTCCCTCCACTGGCCCTGACTCTCACTGTCTGGCCCTGACTCTCACTGTCTGGCCCCCACTCCCTTTCTCCTCTGGACACCCACTATCTTAAAACAGCAGGCCTCATGGCAAAACCAGCCCCTCACTGGTCGTGGACTCAGGGGTCACTGCAGTTTCTGTGGTCCTGAAACCCCAGCCCCAACCTGATGTGCAGTAGCCGGAGGCTGTCTTCCCCATGCAGACACAAAGGCTCTCAGAGCCACCTCTGAGATGCCCTTTCTTTGGTTAGCCCCTTGTGACATGGCTTCATGGACTTTTACTAACCTTCTCAAATCATTTTCTTCTGAGAAGAAGCAACCACTCAAGGTCTAGATCTGGACTGTAACTCAGCAGTGTCACTAAGGAATTTGCTGACCTTGGACAAGTCACTTGGCTGCTGAATCTCTTCTGCCTCATCTGTAAAATGGAAATAAAGTTAGCCCATCTCACTAGCTCACAGGTTGACCCCGGCCTGAGCAATGCATCCTTCCTGTCTAAGAAACACACCAGACAACTGTTCCTAGGGACCCACCCTTCCTTCCTTCCTTCCTTCCTTCCTTCCTTCCTTCCTTCCTTCTTTCCTTTCTTCCCTCCCTCCCTCTCTCCTTCCTTCCTTCTTTCCTTCTCTTTCCTTTTCCCCTGTCTTTCTTTCCCTTTTCCTTTTCATTCCTCATGGAAGTACCTCTGGCCATATGAACACTGAAGCTTCCAGCATCCCTCACCCCATTGATAGTCTCATGCTTTTTAATTCTTTTCCATTAGGTAATAATTTTATAAATGTGTTCTGGGAAAAAAAATTTAAAGATTAAATGATGTAAACACAATGAAACAGTGGACAGAAAATTCAGACACTTAGAATACACATATCAATTGGCAAGTTATTATTAAGGAACTGGAATCTTCTGGGGGCACACGAGATAAAAAGGACAGATTGAACCTCAAATTTCACGTAGTTTCAACAGGACTAACTTTCATGCAGATTCCTTCTAGAAAGGGGACGTCCTGGACAGTCCTGGAAAGACATTTCTAACCACCTTGAGTTCTCTTCCTTTTAGTATCTGAAATGCTTCTGCCTAAAAACAACCCCCAGTGGGCTCCTTACCAACTGCTAATAATTTCAGACTCTCTTCTGAAAAAATAACAACCCAGCTTGTGAGTGAAGGGCTAAGCCCATAAAGAGGTTCTCGTTCAAAGGCACAACTCATCCTACTGTGTTATCCTGAGGACAGAAAATGGTCTCCACCCTTCCTCGCCTTCCGGAGGCCCTCATCCTTCTCCCCATACTCCGCCACCACCTCACCCATCAGTCCAATGGCCCTCAGACAATTGGCTTTCCTTGTCCCCTTGGGAGAGGGGCAAAGGAGGAAGAAGATAGCACTGCCCACCCACAAAGCTTTCAGAAGGACGAGCTCCTGGCTGCCGAAACCGTGGGGCTTCTCCACTGGGCAGCGTGTCTCGTGTCTCACTAGTGCAACGGCACCGCCTTTAGTTGATGTCCCCAACCTCATTACCAACTCTCTGACCCCAGGGCTCATAGCCACTTACACAAAGGGTCACAGGCCTGAAATCAGTGCACTGGGCTTCTTCCTAAGGGAGCAGACAAATGAATGTTCCCAGCAGACATCAGAGCATTAGGGCTTCCTGAATGAGCACTGCTGTCACTGAAACACAGACGGAATTGTCCCATCAAACACATCATGGAGGAGTCCTTGGAGGTCGTTCTCCACCAGGAGAGCTGAAGCAGCTGTTTGGTAAAAACAAACAGGATGTGACGTCTCTTGTCTTGTCTTCTCTTTCCTTTTTTGGTTACGGCATCAGGTGCAGCATATCCACAGAATTGACATGAAATTTTCTTCTTATCATTATTATTCAAGTTTTTTTGAAGAAACACAGTGATGACCCAGCCCTGAGGACCTCACTAGTATTTCATTTTTCTTACATGTCACCAGGAGACTCATGCAAGCAATCTCACAAAAAGCAATTCATGACAATGGAAACCACCACCAGTCACTGAGAAAGGATCTCTTGGATTTTAAAAGATCTTTTCAATCCTTGAAGTATTTCCTTGGCGAAGGCAGTTTGGTGTCCCTTGAAGGACTTTTTATAAAACATGAGACTCCCTCCACATTAGGCATCTGAAATCCAACTTTTTTTTTTTTTAAGTTGCAAAAGACTTTTATTTTTTTTTTTTGCAGACCATCTGTTATTTAGTAACGTGCAAATTACCAATAAATAATTCCAGATTCTTTTTTTGCAAGCATAGCTATAAACAAACTGATTCACATGCAGAAATGGAAGTCATTTTCTCTTTGAAAATTCATTAACTTCTGCATGATTGGAAGAGATCAGGAGAGAAGCTTCCCGGCAGATGCTGATGAGTGTTATTACTGTACACAAATAACAACACGAGGTCAAGCATGGACATTCTTTGGGAATCTTCCTCTTGCTTAGCATTCACTTCAGTCGTCTCACCATATGGGGTTTGTATGTGTGACTATAAAACCCTTTAAGATGGATTTATGTGTAATAATCTGATTTGTTCTTTTAGCTGGTTAAAACATTAGCAAACTATGATTCTTCTCCTGTGAAACAATAGAGAATCACAAATAAAAATTGCATTTAACTTTTTTATTCCCAAAAAGTTATTGGGAAACCAAATTTCATAAGTGGTTCACCAAACGAGCCACTGCCATTTCATAGGCAGGGACATTGGATTTGTGTCCTTGCTGGTATGGTTCAAGGGAAGTAGAAGGAAAGTGGTAAGAAGAGTCATTGCTGAGAAAATTGCAACTCTCACTTGATGAACTGTCTGTTCTCTTGGAGCAAAATCAAATTTTCAAGACCAGCATCAGGCAGAATTAGGAACTGGGGCAAGTTCTTCTGGACTGACTCTGTTCCCTTCCGCAGGATGCTCTTGGAGTTCTGATTCTCTCATACTCTTAACGTCAACAAGGTTAAAAACAAATAACTTTGTTTTACCTTATTTTCAGTAAGTGTTTTTTTTTAATTGAAAGAGAGGCTCATTCAAGACTGCCAAGGTACATGTGAACTCACTGAGACAGAGTAACCACCCAGGCATGGTGGAGTAGCTTGGCCAGATGAATGCTCCTATAGATAACATTTACAAAATCTGCACAAAATTCTATCCCCAAAATTGCAATTAAAAGCCACTGAAGAGCTACCAAAAGCAAACAGAAACTATAGGAAAGTTGACCTTTGAAAGATGAGAATTAAACTGAGTAAATGTCTTAGTTTTCTATTGAAGCATAACAAATTATCACAAATGTAATGGCTGAAAAAATAGGAATTTATTATCTTATAGTATCTGCAGATCAGGAGTCTGGATATGTGTTAGCTGGGTCCTCTGTTCAGGGTCACACCAGACTGAAATCAGAGTGACACTCAGGGCCGCCATTTCATCTGAGGCTTGGGTCTCCTTTCAGCTCACTGGCTATTGGCAGAATTTACATGTTTGTAGCTGTAGGACTAAAGCCCTCAGGTCCTATAGGCTGCTCTTGGAGCCCTGCCAGATGGCACTCACCACATGTGGAAGCTGCTTCTTCAAGGACAGTAGGAGTGCTCCCGCTGCTTTGAATCTCTCTGACTTCTGTTCGTGTGATTAGGCCAGGCCCATCCAAGATAACCTCCCTTTGATTAAGGCAATGTCTGTCAGCTGATTAGGAACCTGAATTACATTTGCAAAATTCCCTCACTGTTCCTACATAATCAACCTAATCACACAAGTGAAGTCCTGTCATAAGAAAAAGTCTCACCACACTCAAAGAAAAGAGATTAGTCAGCACGCGTGTGCTTGGGGCAGGAATCTTAGGACCATCTTAGAACTTGGGGTTCATGCATTTTACCTGGTGACACTTTCTAATTTGCACTGCAAGTACAGAAAGTCTTATAAGTAATGAGTCAGAAGCCACAGTTCAAGTCTGACAAGGTAGCTAGACAATTAGAAGGAAAATCCCAGAAGAAAGGAAACTTTAGGAGGGAGTGACTCCATCAATCTACATGTAAACTCTTCCCACATAATAAACCCTCTTTACCATTGGACCATGCATGTGCATGTGAGACTTCAAGAGGCTAGACAAGTAGAGCAGCTGGAAGCTGAAATAATCGTGCAATTTCAGCTGCTGAATGTCACAGGAGAGACCATTTGACAACCTGCTACAACAAGACTTGACATGTTTCAGAGGAACATAATTAAATCCAGAGTCTCTACATGTATTTATAATATTCAGTATACAATAAACAAATTAGTAGAAATACAAAGGAATCAACAAATTGTGACCCATACTCAAGAAAAAAGTCAATAAATACCAGCTCCAGGATGACCTAGATATGAAATGAGAAAACAGAGACTTTAAAGCTGCTCTTATAAAGTTTCAAGAACTTAAAAGGAATATTCCAGTTCCGCTCTCATTTTGCTTACATTTGCCTGCTATCTCTTTGCTTATCCAGTTATTTTAAATCCTTCTTTGTTATTTAAAATAGAGGAAAACTTCAAGAGAGATTTTGACTAGAATATATATATCTCAGCAAAATCTTGATGTTAGGGAGAATAAAGAGGAAAGAAAGGAAGTAAACAAAGATGACTGATATGGTTTGGGCCTGTGTCCCCACCCAAATCTCATCTCAAATTGTAGTGTCCACCTGTCGAGGGAGAAACATGGTGAGAGGTGACTAGACCATGAGGTGGTTTCCTCCATGCTTTTTTCATGTTAGTGAGTGAGTTCTCCCTAGAGTTGATGGCATTAAACTGTGGCACTTCTTCATTCACTCTGTCTCTCGCTCCTATTGCCATGTAAGATATGCCTTGCTTTCCCTTTACCTTCTGCCATGATTGTAAGTTTCCTGAAGCCTCTCCAGCCATGCAGAACTGCGAGTCAATTAAACCTCTTTTGTTGATAAATTATCCAGTCTCGGGTAGCATTTTCATAGCAGTTCGTCTAGAACAGACTAATACAACAACCAAATGTCTCATGTGGGAATGAGTGAGGAGTTGAGGAGAGGGTGAGTGGGAATGTGAAAGGATTACAAGGCTCATGAACACCAGAAAAGGGAAAATAGCCATTAACCAGAGAGAAAGGGAGCAGAAAAATGAAA
This sequence comes from Cacajao melanocephalus, assembly GCA_963573385.1. Lineage (NCBI taxonomy): Eukaryota > Metazoa > Chordata > Mammalia > Primates > Pitheciidae > Cacajao > Cacajao melanocephalus. The sequence goes on from CAUYLG010016410.1 coordinate 124,823, forward strand.
CCAGATCATATGAACAAACATAAGAAAAAGTAACAAAATAGAAGAAACAATATTAAATTTTACTTTAAGTTTCTAATTTTTAGCATCTAGCTAAAATCTCTCTTGAAGTTTTCCTCTATTTTAAACCTAATTAGATTTTGTTGTTTTTATACACCCTGGAGATATCTGGTTTTCAACAGATTTTAGTCTTTTTATATCTATTGTAATATTAATTTTTTTAAATTAATTTTCTATATTTTGAGGCAAGATATTTTAATAATTTTAATTTAATGGGGATTATTTAATTTAATGGGGACTATAATAGATAGAGACTATTAATTCCTTCAGTGTCTATCAAACACTCAAAGAATTAATAGTCCCCATCCATTAAAAGATGTTGTAAAGGCAAAATTAGACACTTGTTGAATTTTAATCTATTTAAGATTGAACAGAGTTTTGATTACCATTTCCACTAATTTAATGGTTATTAACCTACTTGAAGTTTTTTTTCTCTTTCATTTTTCTAGAAATATATTAATTTCATCTAGGTTTTCAGATTTATTGGGGCATAGCCAGTATATTAGTTTGTTCTTGCATTGCTATAAAGAATGACCAGAGACTGGGTAATTTATTTTTTAAAAAGGTTTAATTGACTCTCAGTCCCGCAGGCTGTACAGAAAGTATGTCTAGGGAGTCTTTAGGAAACTTACAATCATGGCAGAAGACAAAATGGAAGCAGGCAATTCTTACATGGCAGGAGAAGGAGGAAGAGAAGTGGGAAGATGCTACACACTTTTAAACAACCAGATCTCACCAGATCTTACTCACTACCACGAGAACAGCAACGGGGATGTCTGTGCCCATGATCCAGTCACCTCCCACCAGGCCCTGCTCCAACATTGGAGATTACAATTTGATGTAAGATTTGGGCAGGGACAGAAATCCAAATCATATCAGCCATGTATAATATCCTTTCATAATTTTTTTTTAGAGTTTATTGTATCTACGATTATTTTCTCATAGTTGTTCTGAATTCGGTTTCTTTGTGTCTTCTCTCTTTTCTTCTTGATCACTTTTCCCAGCAATCTCACTCATTTGCTTTTTAAAGATTCAGCTTTTGGTTTTGTTATTTTTCTCTATGAGATTTTGTTCTAAGTTTTAAAATTACTAACCCAAACATTTACTCCCACAACTAACATTGTTCAGGCCCCAGGGAAATACTTGTCCATATCTTCTACCCTATGCCCCGGAATAAAAGACAACGATTTCAAAATGCCACGAAGGTGTGTGTGGCCCATGCTGCTACTGACTTTAGGGAAGGACATTGTGCTGGAGTGTTTGGATAATGTTAGCAATGGAAGAACTTAACTAAGAAAAAACAAAAATTATTTGCCTTGTCAAATCCTTCCTGTCAGAGAGCACAAAGGCAGTCGATTTTTTTTTTTTTTTTTTTTAGACAAGGTCTCACTCTCTCACCCAGGATGGAGTGCAGTGGGTGTGATCTCAGCTCACTGCAACTTCTGCCTCCTGGATTCAAGTGATTCTCATGTCTCAGCCTCTCAAGATGTTGGGGTTACAGGCATGTGCCAAAACACCTGGCTAATTTTTTTTTTCTGTATATTTAGTAGAGGTAGGATGTCGCCATGTTGGCCAGGCTGGTCTCCAACTCCTGGCCTCAAGCAATCTGCCCTCCTCGGCCTCCCAAACTGTTAGGATTACAGGCGTGAGCCAACATGCCCAGCTAAAGGCAATCGATTCTTGCATAACACAACATTGTTATGTAGTAGTAGAAATGAACATGATTTTTCTGTGGTTTTGTTTTACTTCTCTTGGTTTTCTATGTTGTGGTTCCAAAGGTCATCACAAGTTAATATTTATTTGTAAAAGTTGGACATATAAATGTAAGGAATTTTGCAATATGGAAAAAGAATTTCATATTTCTCTCAAATTTGTTAATATGTTGATTGAAACATAATGTTAGAAACTAGATTAAAAGTAAGAATTATAAAATATTTAATGATACTTATTTACATTTCAAAAAATCACATTTTAATTAGAGTACTAATATTTATTAACTGCAATTTGTATTTTGCTTTCAAATATTGATGAATAATTTTTAATATTTTGAAAAAATAACTTTTTGGAAAATATATAAAAAATTTCGAATGTTTTATTTTGTCATTTACTTTATGTACATTCAAATATTGATGAAAATACATTTATATCTTAAAACAATGACATATTAATCCTTTAGATTACTAGAAATTAATATAAATAGTGATTACAATGGAAATAAAAATGCAAATAGACCTAAGATGTCTCATCAAATCCACAAGTTTATAAAATCATATGAAATCTTCACAATTTCATAATCTTTACTAAATGAAGGTTTATCTACTGACTTTTAATATTATAATTTGAAAAGCCATCCTGAAGGCTATCATTGCAACGCTGACTTGTCCATTTGAGATGAAATAGGCAAACTGAAGTGCAAAGATGAAACCTGAGAAACTTGGCTCCGTTTATTTAGTAATCATCCTGGAAAGTGGCCGTGGGATCATCAGACAGTGTGAGAACGTTTCCAGCAAAATACAATGTGCTCAAATTATTATGGTTTTCCATTGGTTGAAAGTGGCAGAAATTTTAGGATTTTATTTTATACCAAAATCCTTTAATTAGAGGGAAAAATGTAGTTTCTATATGCTAGCCAGAAAGAACACATTTTGTTGCTATAGTCACAATGTTTTACAGCAAATCATCCACATTATCTTTAACCAATACTTTTGTTTGCAAGTAGAAACACAGTTACTTGATTAAAATAGCATGAAATTTAATTTCCATATTTAAAATACACGTGCAGTAAGTAGAAGTAATAATGAAATAAGTATCATTAATTAAATAACTATAGCATTACTTTTTAAGGCATTCACAGCACAATACTTGCTGAATGTAATAGAGCATTTATAGGTTTAGTAGAAATAATTTCAGAACTTGATGTCAGAATACTGAACATGCAAGACAGGTAAAAATAATAAAAGAAATTATTTCTCTCTAGAAAGGAGAATTCAAACAATAATTTAAGGATTAGTAAAGAAAAAATTATGCATATTTTTTAAATTAACTATTACTCATTTCAACTAGATCGCACCAGGAACAAAATTCATATTGAACAACTCATATTTATTATTTGTCAAACTATCAGAATAACAAAGACAGGAAAGTTGGGACTATTGAGTACCTCATTGATTGTACACCTGGTATAAAAAGTATACTTTTGTCTTAAATGAAGAGTAGAACAAAAATAACTTTCAGCATTCAGCACTGTTATGGTTTAAATGTGCTCCCCAAATTCATGTGTTGGAAAGTTAATATCCAAATTCATACATTTTTGATTGAGGTGATCAGCAATGGGACCCCTGTCATGGGACTGGAGGCATTATAGTAAGTGAGAGACCTGAACTGACATGCACACTCTTAATCTCTTGCCATGCATGCCCTTCACCACGTTATGATGGGCAAGAAGGTCCTCACTAGATGCCACAGCCATGATCTTGAATTTCTCAGCCTCCAGAACTATAAGAAAAAAAATATTCTTTATACATTATCCAGTCTATTGCATTTTGTTACAGCAGCAGAAAACAGACTAAGACAAGCACTGATTTAAAAGACTTTCTAGGGGAGCCTATGAGAGTGCAGAACCACATTGTTAGGAAAGGAAGAGGTACAGCCAGAATGTTGACCAGAGATCCGAAAGCATTCTATGCCATGTAGGTGTCTAGTTTGACTTGTTACCCAGGAGACATGGTATCTATTGTGAGGATGTTGATGACATTCCTCAGAACAATTCAGTTATTACCTATGATATTTTTCATCTGCCCCAAAAGAAATATCTCTGTAAAATTCATGTAATTCATGACCATATGACTACCACTGGACATATGATGGGAATATCAATTAAATGTTTTTAAATTTTTTGATTTAATTTTGGTAAGACAGGGCATGCACTAAAAGAGTTAAAAACAATATAATATCACCAAATATAAACACTTATCATGTTTGTTGGCTAAAATACATTTAATTTAATTAGTATTATTTTTTGAGACGAAGTCTTGCTCTGTCACCCAGGATGAAGTGTAATGCCACAATCCTGGCTCACGGCAACATCTGCCTCCTGGGTTCAAGCAATTCTCCTGCCTCAGCCTCCCAAGGAGCTGGGATTACAGGCATGCGCCACCATGCCCAGCTAATTTTTGTATTTTTAGTAGGGACAGGGTTTCACCATGTTGGCCAGGCTGTTCTCAAACTCTTGACCTCAAGGGATCCACCTGCCTCAGCCTCCCAAAGTTCTAGGATTACAGGCATGAGCCACTGTGCCCAGCCTAAATTTAATTTTAAATTGTGCTATTCATAGTTATATTTAGTATGAACTATTGCTTACTATTAACAATGTTATATTAACACATCTAGCTTTAACTATTTCACTTTTAGCAGCACTAAAACTTGGCTGGGCCTGGTGGTTCACGCCTGTAATCCTAGCAGCACTTTGAGAGGCCAAGGCAGGCAGATCACCTGAGGTCAGAATTTGAGACCAGCCTGGCCAACATGGTGAAGCCCTGTGTCTACTAAAACTACAAAAATTAGCTGGTGCTGTGGCGGACACCTATAGTCCCAGGTAGTAGCAAGGCTGAGGCAGGAGAATCACCTAAACCCGGGAAACAGAGGTTGCAGTGAGCTGAGATCGCACCATTGCACCCCAGCCTGGGTGACAGAATGACACCCCGTCTCAAAACAAAAAACAAACAAAAAAAGTATTAAAACTTAAAGATGTTTAAGGAAAGGTTTTTAAAATCAAAGAAAATTTCACGAGACGAAATATTTAACAGGGAATGTTCTCAAATCTATGATTTACTTAATGATGTATCAGAAACTGAGTTGATGGATGGATAGGAGATGAATTGATAGATAAATATATAAAACACTATAGTAAAATGTTTGAAGTATTAACAGAGTCAAGGTGGTGAGTATATAAGTGTTTACTAAAAATGCTTTCAACTGTGCTGTTTCTCTGGTAATAGTCACAATAAAATGCAGAACAAAAATGAAGTTGCATGTGAAACTTACAAAAGGAGTCATGTTCAATAAAATACAAAGAAATTGAAACAAAAATGAAATGTTTACATGACTAAAAATGAAAAGATTTGCATACAAAGAACCCCAAAACTTATTTCTATAGAGACTTTGGTCTGGCTATTAAAGATAAAAGTACAATATACTCTTAATTAGAGAAAGTTAAACAAATTGAGTAATATAAATGCTTCATAAAAATCTCCAAATTCAAACATTTAGAAGAAAAGCTAAAATATAGATGGTAAAAAATTACATATTAAATAATATATAATTAAAATTAAATTATTTCATAATATTTTCTGTGATCAAAATAATTTATCACAAAAACCCAATATATTGTCTACATCATGATATGTCACATTTATGATTCATTTCTGAATCTAAGAATTTCTTTAAATTTTTTATTGAAAATTCCCGTTGCTGCTGCAGAATAGTTTCTCTAAAATGTAATTAATTAAAATCAATCTAAATTATCAAGGCTCAAGAAAATTGGCTTTATTTGGCATTAGTATCAACAAAGCATATACTAGAATACATATTAGAAATAAAATATATAGAAAAAATATATATTATAAAATTTTCAATTATGAAAGCACAACTAGTGACTTCATTGAGAGGAAGATAAGAAAATAAATCTTATAAAAATATATAACATATATAATAATTTATTTATAATGTTGGTTTTTATTGTTTTACTTGTTGAAACATCACCTGTCCATTAACAGAACATCTAGACATATGCCATAAAAATTATATTCACAGCCAGGCATGGTGACTCATTACTGTAATCTCAGCACTTTGGAAGGCCGAGGTGGGTGGATCACGAGATCAGGAGTTCGAGACCAGTCTGGCCAACATGGTGAAACCCAGTCTCTACTAAAAATACAAAAATTAGTTGGGTGCTGTGGTGGGTGCCTGTAATCCCAGCTACTCGGGAGGCTAAGGCAGGAGAATCGCTTGAAGCCAGAAGATAGAAGTTGCAGCGAGCTGAGATCACGCCACTGCACTCACGCCTGGGTGAAAGAACGAAATTCTGTCTCAAAAGAAAAAAAAAGAGTTTTATTCAGTAATCTTTGACATTTTGTCAACTTGTAGTCATATTAAGATAAAATTCTACTTTAAAAAAAATTTAGATAAAATTCCTTGAAAAGGACAACTTAACAAAAGCAGATTCTAGAAGTGGACAATCAGCTAATACTATTTTTAGTAAATAAAATGTACTAATTAAAATTAAATTAAATTTGTAAATACACCCATTCTTCGAACTGCAGATCTAAAAGGATGTACTAGAAAATTCTTCTTACTATCTTAGACAAACTTTTCCAAAAAATAGAAAAGAAGAATCTACTTCCCAGACCATTTTATGAGGCCAGAATAATTTAATAACACAACCTGGTAAAGGCAATAGAAGAAAAAAATTTTTAGGCTATAATAATCCTTATTAGCAGACACACAAAAGCCCTAAATAAACCATTAATAAATAGTTTAAATTATATACACTTTATGGCATATAGCTTATAAAGTATATTTTAAAGTATATAGTGAATACTAACAGTATATAAGAAAAGGATAATCCATCCAAACAAGCTGGGCTCATTCTAGGAAGCAAGGTGTGATTTAACATTTGAAAATGAATCAGTGTGACTGATAACACCAACAAAATAAAGTAGAAAAACACAATTTCTGATTTCAATAAAAACGTAAGAACATTTAATTAAGTTCAATACCAGTTCATGAAGAGAAAAAAAACTTTTAGCAAATTGGAAATACAAAGATAATGCAGGCATTGTTAGTCCCTCACCCACATTCCGACTGTGATTCTCTTTCTAGGGCCTTTTTTTTTCTATCCTAGAAGAAATGCAAGCCAGAAATGCTGGAAAGTTGGTTTTAAGAAGTAGCCCTCAGCCACTGCTGGTCTCATTTTTCTGATGTGGGTAACTCTGAGGTCTGCCCAGGAGATTGAGCTCCAGTTGCCATAGTGGTAGCTGGAACAATTGCATACCTTCCACTAGTCTCTTCTGTACAGCTCTCTCCTCTCCCAGATTCTGCGCCATTGACTCCAGTCACCCTGACCTCAGCAGGCTCCAGCTCTGTCTGCTCCACTTTGGGAGACTGACTGGCTTCACTTTAGTGCCCTCCCTGTGCTGTGGCATGGAAACTCCCTGCAGGCAATGGGCTGGGGTATTCATGGGGCTCACCTCATTATTCCCATAGGTGGAAATAAATGCAAGTGACCCAAAGGGGAACATACAAATGCCCCATTTGGAGGCTGTTGGCTTGGGGAAGCTGCAGGCGGGCTACAGAAGTGGGACAGCCTGGATGATTGGTTAGAGGTGCATATTTGGATTTCTCTGGTGGGTCCTAGGTTGAGGGTGGGGGAAAAATTAGGTTAAGTTTTCAGTTATTAATCAAGTCATGAACATTTTAGACAAATTGTTATAGAGGTTTATATTAGTTCATTCTCACATTGCTATAAAGAAATACCTAAGACCGGGTAATTTATAAAGAAAACAGGTTTAATTGGCTTATGGTTCTGCAGGCTGTATGGGAAGCATAGTGGCTTCTGATTCTGGGGAGGCCTCAGGAAGCTCCCAATCATGGCAGATGGTGAATGGGAAGCAGGCACACCTTACGTGGCCAGAGCAGGAGCAAGAGAGAGGTGGGGAAGTGCCACACACTTTTAACCAACCAGATCTCGTGAGAACTCACTCACTATTGTGACACAGTAGCAAGGGGAAAATCTGCCCCCATGATCCAATCACCTCCCACCAGGCCTTACCTCCAACACTGGGGATTAGAATTCAGCATGAGATTTGGGCAGGGAAACAGATCCAAACCATACCAAGGTTAATTTTTGGCTTCCTAGAATGGTGGCTAGGGGTAGTAGCCTGAATTCCTGACGAGATGGTGTGTTGGCTTCCTGGGCTGGTTACTGTAGATCATAGTTTGGCTTTCTGAACTGGTTACTGTAGAAGGTAGTCTGGGCTGGTTACTGTTAGCTTTCTGCACTGGTCATTGAAAGACTGTGAGTTGGCTTCCTGCACTTGTTACAGTAGACCATGGGTTGTCTTTCTGCATTGGTTACAGTACAGAGTGGGTTGGCTTTCTGCATTGGTTACTGTAGATGGTGGGTTGGCTTCCCTTGCTGATTACTACAGATGATAGGCTGGCTTCCTGAAGTGGTTACTGTGGACAGTGGGTGACTTTCTGCATTGGTTACTGCAGATGGTGGATTGGCTTCCTGAACTGGTTACTTTAGACAGTGGGTGGCTTTCTGCATTGGTTACTGTAGATGGTGGGTTGGCTTCCTGGGCTGGTTACTGTAGATCATAGTTTGACTTTCTGGACTGGTTACTGTAGATGGTAGTCTGATTTCCTGGGCTAGTTACTGTAGACGAGGGGTTGGCTTTCTGCATTGGTTATTGTAGATTGTGGGTTGGCTTCCTGAACTGGTTACTGTAGACAGTGGGTTGGCTTTCTGCCTTGATTACTGCAAATGGTAGTCTGAATTCCTGGACTGGCTTTGCCAGTTGTGTGTCAGAGTTCTATTTTTTCATGCAGTCTGGCCATGGTCCATTTGTGTATGCCATTTCTCATCTCTCAGGGATTATCCCTTGCTGCCTTTTGTGTAATGTCTGAAAACTGTTGTTTCAAATGCTTTTCTCAATATTTTACTTGTTTTAGGTGGGAGCATAAATTCACACCCTGTCCCTCTATCTGGGCAGCTTGACATCATAGAGTGATTTTCAGGTTAATTATTCTTCTATAATCTACCTGGGCTTTACCTCCATGGTCCTCTTCCATAGTTTCCTGTTTACTTAGACTTTTCTAATCCCTTTGCTCTTTTTTTGTTAACTGGTTCTGCATAACCGATACTCCTTTTTTCCTTGCAGTCACTGGCTAAGACCCTGTCATAAACAGAAAGACCAAGACCTCCCACAAACACTTCAGCACCTGTTTCACCAGCCACCCAGGAGCTTCATACTTCTTCATGGCCTTTGGCCTCAATCTTGAGGTTCTAATACTTTCCTAAACCATGGCAGGACCTGTAATGACTCACCTGGTTATTCCAGCCAGGCTGGCCTCAACACCAGATACATTGCTGCCCAACCACTTCTCTTGGTGAGCTGAGATCTGTGCAGCACCAGACACTCACGCCCGATTGTGTATTCCTGCAGCCCTAGAATGCCTCACTTTCAGACGCATTCCTCTTAAAACAGTTCAATTGACTATAATTTCTTAAGCACCCTATAATGTTATCTAGGAAATTCCCACCTTTATATATATATATTTTTGACATTCATGCCTACTATGAATGGTCATTTTAGCTGCACATGAAGTTCTTTATCTTATTCATGTTGCCCTACCCTAGATGGTGGCTTTTTTAGGGGAGTGAATTTTTGAGACTGGAAAAATGGCTGCTTCTCTTGTATGCAAACATACATTAGATTTGGTCACTAGATTTAAGAAGTATCCTTAGTTTTTTAAAGTAAGATTGTATATAATTACTCATGTAGAGACAAGTATATTTAATTAAGTGTACAGTTTTTGAATTTTCCCAAGTAGAACACACCTGTGTAGCCAACACCCAGATGGAGAATCAGAACACTGAAATTGCATTTTATTTCTACTTTCCTAGGCTATCTCTGCCATTAAGCTGACTGTAAGCTTTCTGAGGCCAGGAACTGTGTATTGGTTGCTCAGTTTTGTGTCTCAAGGGTTATAGCATAGTGCCTGGCCCATATCGAGGGCCTAATTTATTGAATGAATTTGTTGATAGAATTAAGGAGATGGAGCCATACTCTTACTGAAAACAAATTGAACCTCATCTGTAAAAAAATGCAATTCCTGCCTCAGCCTCCCGAGTAGCTGGGATTACAGGCATGTGAAAGAAAAAAAAAATGCAATTCCTTTCTCCTTGGCTGTTACTGACACATGTATCCTGTGTGTGTAATACACAACAGAGCTCAGTAAAATTGCCATTATTGAAAGTATATTTAAATAATAATCACAAAAACAAAGCAAACTTTTCTTCTATTCTACCTATGAACAAAACAGACACAGCCTCTTCCGTTGTGGCAAATGTTGGTAACCGAAAAGGCTTAGAGCTAGGATGGTGTGGATAGCTGTATGTGTTTGTGAGAGCAAATGTGTTTGGCAGAAAATGCATTAAAGTTGGCAAAATCCATTGGTCTGGAAATCCAGGTGACAATAAGAATCTGCTCTTTTTAAATAAGGAGTTGGGTTTGCTATTCAAGGAAGGAGCTGGGAGCAGTTTGAGCCGAGTTCCACAAGTTGAGTCCAAGTCTTATCTGTGATGAACAGCACTCATCCTCACCAAGCCCAGCACCCACCATGTTGTATTTATCTTTGAGAGACAAAAAAGGTGGGGAAACTTGTGGCCTAGATTTGCTCATCTACAAACTTTGAGAAATGTGTTGGGTGACTACATTATTCCAAAGTCATGGGCACTCACTAAAATAGTCATGACTGGAAGTAAGTGAATGTCCTTCTTACTCCAGGGAAGAGGAATTGGAAATGGCCCTGTAGGGGGCTACTGAACACCCTCACAGAAGAGCAGGCCACAGGGAAGTCACCGAGCATTCTCACCACCATTGAGTGGTGGGCCACTGCCACATTTTCCTCTTTTATGAAGGCTGTCTTTGTTCATGCTCTCAGAAGGAAGAACAAAGGGAGAACCTTGTTTATCTTGTGCAGGAAATACAGAAAGCCTGGTATAAGGTGAGAAAAAGTGACTTCCCTTTACTAACTAAAGAAATGCAGGGGTCGCCCCACTAGATTGGGATGCGGGTGGAGGTAGGGCTGAGTGTCTAAGAGAAAATGCACTATGGTGTGGGCTGGAGTTTGCTATGTATGAGTTACTCCAGAGCCTTCCAGCTTCCTGCCAGGGCATTGAAATCCTTTGGCTCATTGTGGGATTTGGATGTGAGACAATTTGCTCTAAAGGGACTTTGGCACAGATAAGTCATTATTATTAATAAACACTTGGTGAATGCCAACCATATGCCTAATGCTGAAATAAAGCTTTCTTTTTCTTTTTAATGTTAAGTCACCAAGTAAAGGAGAAGGCTACTCAGCCCTTTGTTATCCCAGAAGAGACAATTTCATAGTCCCCCTGTCCCCACGTCCTTGTCTTTCAATCCCTGGGTGCACTTTCCAAGGGTCTCTTCTTTTAAGAGAACATTCTAGGACATCATAAATGGTGACTCTAAACTCTTCACCCCTTTCATTATCAAAAGAATGGATTTCAGAGAGGAATGTAAGTGTCTTCTGACATAGCCTGCAGTCCAACCTGCTCTTACAGGATGACTCATTTCATAGCATCTGAGTTTAATGCCATGTGGTATCAAGCAGGGCTGCTTCTAAATGACTGAGCTTGAATTACATGGATAAATCTTTAAAAATATATGGTAGAAAGAGCTGTGTTTATTTTTAGTGGGTTTCTTCTCCTGATTTTCTCCCCATAATGTCTATCTGCATGTTTCTCTGTCTGTACATTTGATCACATAGGGAAGCAAGGAAAAGTGGGGCTTCTCCAAGGCAGACATGCAAACGATGTTTGGAAAAGCTCCTTTCCTTTATTGCCCAGCAGGGACTTGTATTTAGGAGAATTGGCACCAAAACAGCATAGTTTAACTCTTTCTATTTTTTAAGCAATAAATGGTTCTTTTAAATGACAGTGATCCCCATTAGAGATGATTGGGTCAGGGTTGGATAAAGGATCAGAAGACATTAAACAAAGAGGAGGAGGAGACAACAGCTTCCAGTGTTTTCACGATGGCATTCATTTCAGAATTTCTAAGCACCTTATAAACAGATGTTCAAAGGAGACTTAACCTATAATTTGCAAAATAGAGAAACAAAAGAAAAGCAGAAAATGATGAAAATAAAAGTTTACATGCTTCTTGGTAGAGTTTTGGGGGCTCTGGCCTTATGATAGCCCCTTTCTCTTACTGCCTCTGACACCCCAGGTTCTTCTCTGATCAAAGGCTGCATAAACTGCCCCTTCTTGGCATAAGTTGAGAAGGCATACTTAGAGTCCCTCCAGATTCCTTCCATCCTGCCCACCAAGGTGTTTAAAAGCTTACCACTGAAGAATCGTTTATTTTTCCATTCATTTGTTCAGCAAATTCTTATCCTGTGCCTACTAAGTGCAAGAGGAGCACGGCAGCCTTGGCATGAGTTGGAACACTTCCCAACTTCCAAGATCATGGCTAGCATCTCTAGTAGATGTTTCTTGAAGAACTGAGATGCAGGCAGCCATCCCAAGACACTATCCTTTTGTTTATGGCATTCCCCTACTTAGAATCCTTCAGTGGCTGCCCTCTTGCTTAAGATAAAGACCTGAGTACTGAGTGGGGCCCCAAAGCCTGGGTGCTCTGGTCCTGCTCCCTCTGCTGTCTCCCTAGAGGCCAGCCTCTTCCTTGTTCCATCTTCTAGCTGCATTCTCTCTGGGGCCTCCACAGCAGGCAAGTCCATGTTCTTCCCGGCTTTAGGACCTTCAACCTTGCTGTCCACATGCCTAGAATAGACCCTGATATCCCCAACTCCTGCCACACACACTCATACCTTTTGACCTAATTAACTCCTATTTACCCTGGAGATTTAAGTTCGTGTCACCTCCCCAGGAGGCTTCCCTCAATCGTCCCCGCACCTGGTCGAGTTCAGGCCTCCTCCTCCTCACCTCCTGAGGGCCCCATCCTGTTCCTGCCAGCACCAATTGCAGTGTATAATGAGATTTGTCTTCTACCATCTGTCTCCCCTGACAGACCTTCATAGCATGTTGCCTGGATACATCATCCTGGAGTAGAGCTTAATCCTTGGCACTGAGCAGGCATTCAATTAAAATTCACTGCATCAATGAGTTTGAGCACACACATGGAATAAGTCTCTCTCATTGCTTTCCAGGCTGAGCCTCAGGGGTTAAAGATGAGGTACAGTTGAAGAGCATACTGTTTGAAGTCAGACAGGGACAGGGACAACACCAGCCCTCACCCACTGCCCATGGGCCCCTGGGTGAGGTGCCTGGTGTGCAGAAACCAGGCTATTTCATATATACTCTCATTTAATCCTCACAACAGCATGCTAGTTTGATATTATTATTTGTATTTTAAAGATGAGCAAATTAAGAAATTTAGAGGTCACACAGCTAACTAAATAAGTGGCAGAGATAGGAGTGATACTCATGTCTGTCTGATGCCGACACCGACACCCTTGAACACCACCTAGCTTGTTACCATGTGTGAGCCTGTGCTTTTCAAGAATTCTGTGAGCAGCCACCTCAAGAGATTGTGTCTTACAATCTTCTCTTTTTTAAGTCTCTCCACCCATTTTGCCACTATCAGATAAATTCCTACGTTCAGCTGGCTGCTAGGGGTAAATGCTCCCTAGGGTTAGGTAGGGTGGAATTATAAATTTGTTGAATTCACAATTTTTCCATTCATTTCAGTTAGCTTTTGCTACACACCAAACTACCCCCAAAACATATTGGCTTCAAATAGCAGCAGTTTACTGTTTCTCACCGTTGTGTGACGTGGCTGGGTGACATCTCGGTCTTGTGTCACCAGGTTCACTCATGGGCTTCATGCAGCTGGGGGGTGATATGGGCTGGAGAGTCCCAGGAGATCTCTCTCCCATGCCTGACAGCTGCGCTGCCCACAGGCTGAGGCCCCTCTGCTTTCCTCCCTGCAGTCTCCCATCCTCCAGGAGCCTCAGCTCCCAGGGCACGACAACAGGGTTTCTTGAGGCCTAGCACTAGAAATCTTACAGCATCACTTCCACTGCAGTCTGTTATTTAGGGCCAGTTACGAGGCAGCCCAGATTCAAGGGGTGGGGAAATAGACACCCCCTATTGAAGGGAAAAGTGCCAAAGTCTCATGGCAAAGGAATGAGAAATTGTTGTGAAGGTCTTTGAAAATAAAATACCATGGCATATGATGGAGTAGGATGCGGTCACTAAAAATAGTCACAAAGCATTTGCCACTGATATAGGAAAAGCATTGTGAAAAATGGGGGAACAATGGTATGTATTATTATCATAGCAAAGTTTACAGGCAACGAAACCATGCCTAGACTGAAGTACGAAACGAAGGAATGAAAACGCACAAATGAAAAAGAAGGAGAATGAAATTCCACCTTCAAGATGTTTCCAGGACTTGCAGCAGCAGGCAGTGGCGGAGACAGAGTCCACGCTGACCCTTCCTCTCAGAGGACTGCCCGGTGGGAGGGCGCACTTGGAGTGTGGGGATGCCTTCATCCTCTTCCCGGGAGAGCCCGTCCGTCCTGAGTTCGGAGGGCTGGGCCTGCTAGCCTCACCTCTCCTTCATTTCCTACTGTGGGATCCTCTCTCCCCCCAGCATTCTCTATCCTCCCTAAGACAGTAGCCAGCTTCAAAAATTGGTTGGTTGCTGTTGTGGCATTATTTGCTCTCTTTTCTGATAAAAACACACCAGGTCCACATGTCAGCTACCTGGGGAGACCACCCACACCACGTAGCTTGAGCTGAGGGGCCAGAGACCCTAGGAATGGGAAGGAATGCAGCCCTAACTGGGAAAGTCCCATGTCCAGACACCCACAAAGCCTCCGCAAGGCCTCTCGAGGACTCTGTCAACTCCTGGTGGCTCAGCTCAGGGGAACTGCAGAGAATCTGCCCTCAGACTGCTGAGAAGACATAGCCTAGAAAGGGCATCAGAGGCTTCTTTGGGGGTTAGAGAGAAGCCAGCCTGGGGGCAGGAAGGTGTCGCTCACTAGATATCCCTTGGATTGAAATCCAGATCTTCATTCAGACAAAAGGGCTACTCTTGCCTGTACAGTTCTCCAAGGCAATTATTCATTTGTGAAATGAAGACCTTTATGGCCTCTGTACAAGTTTTATCCTTTCTTCATAGCATCTTCAAACTTTGTTGCTGAGAAGGCCTTGCACCATTGCAGTGCTCCGAAAGCAATCCACTAAGGTGCTTGAGGTGGCCAGAGGGCACTACGCCCCAGGAGGATCTGAGCTGAACCCGAAACTTTCACATGCAGGACACTTTTTGGAAACTCATAATTTAGCACTAATACTTTTGTAAATTTGGCATTCTACTCTCTTATCAATCTGATTGCTTTAGTAAGACCATTTTACATTTCTACCAAACAATGACTTTGCAGGAAGGATATCTGATGTTCTCTGAATTCCTTTGCGTCTTCGTGTACCCCTGAGTTTAAACACGTCAGATTGAGAAATACAGAGAGCAGAATCTCTTCCTTCACAGGTAGGGCTTTATAAGCAGGGGCCTGAGGCCCCAGGGGCTGGACGCCTCATCTTGAGTCACACATGGAGTGACCTGGGACTCAGCTGGGGCAGCCTCTGTTCTGACCCTGGTCTCCCTTCACAGACCCCAACCCTGGGTCTCTGCTCAGGGTTCTTAGTGGGGTTTGGTGGGAGAGAAAGGAGACTTGTGGTAATATCTTCCAGATGTCATAGAGATGACGTTACTTCTGAAGTTTAATTGCTGGTAATAATGAAGGGGCTGAGAAACACAGGGAGTGATTAAAGATTTTGAGTAAAGCAGAAGTTCAGGCTTAGTCAGTTAATGACATTGGCAGGGGCAAGGGACAGGGGCTCCAAAGCCACAACCACCTACTCGTTTTTAAAAGAACATGGCTTTGGTGACAGTATTTCATAAACCCACAATATGGCCTGACAAAGGAATCAAAAGCATGCTTTAAAACACCCATCACTTTGGACTTAGGAATTTATTTTTTATAACCCTGAACAAAGGAATAAAAATAGATCTATATACTTATATGTTTTAAATTGCCTTTTGGAAAAGAATGAAAGTGCCTATAATTGGGACTCTCCCAGAAACTCTGCCTTATAAATATGCCTCGAGATACAAAAATGACTTTTTTGCCTTGTTGTATACATAAGTTTCTGGCTTTTAGAAGTTTTCATTTTGCTACATACTCATGTCCTTGGTCAAATCACTGAACTCCCACGGTTCAATTCCTTTGTCCGTAAAATGGTAGAGCTTTTTAAAACTGTGTTGGACCTTAAAAAGTGTGAGATTCTAGGAATCTATGCCTGCCTAATTTATTTTCTTTCAAACGTGTCTTCCATATTTTAACAAATTATTTCATTGGTAAGTAAAAGAAGAAAAGTTAAAGAGACATGCAGGTGCCCCACCAGGGCTGTGACTGTGTCCCCATAATCTTAGTGAAGACAGCACTGCCATCAGCATCTAGACAGGGCTTGGCAAATGGAAGGCACTCAATCCTGAATGAATGAATGAATGAATGAATGAATGAACCTGTCCATATCTGTTGTTACTACGTGTGTAAAAATCCAGGAAAAGTCTCCCTCTATCCCCCAAGGTCATACATCATTGTGTTAAAATACTTTGTAAAGTTTCCAGGTGGAGCAAAGTAATCACCCTCACACATTCACAGTTTATATAATGAACGAATATAAATTGACTTTTATGTTTTAAAGTAATGGAAGAAAACTGCTAAGAAAATATGGAATTTATTTTATAACATTTTGGTATGTAGTGAGCTAAAATATTTTTAACAGCTTTCACAGAATTGATATGTAATTCACACACCATATAGTTCACTAGTTAACAGTGTATAATTTAATGGCTTTTAGTAAATTCATAGAGTTCCTCAATCATCCCCATAATCTAGTTTTAGAACATTTTATCCTAAACATTTTCCTAGAAGGAAACTCCTTGTCCCTTGGCAGTCTCTCCTCAGCCCCTCTCACCTCCCCTCCCAACTCCTCACTCCCAGGCAACCATTAATCTACTTTCTCTGCAAATTTGCCAATTCTGGACACTGCATATAAAGCAGAACTGAAAACAAAGGACCTTACTTTATCATAATTCCCATTGTGGTCCATTCATCCAGTCTTTATGGGTACAGATATGCATATCCTTGTACAGTTGGCCCTCTGTATTTGTGAGCTCCACATTCATGGATTCAACCAAACATGAATCAAAAGTTTTTGGGAAAAAAAATGTTCCGCAAGTTCCAAAAAGCAAAACTTGAAGTTGCCGTGTGCTGAGTACCACGTTAAATCCATGAGAGTGAAGTGATATGCATGCATTGCATCAGACGTATGAGTGATCTAGAGATGATTTAAAGTATATGAAAGAACGTTTGTAGGTTATATGCAAATACATTTTGTGTTAGGGATTTGAGCATCCACAGAGTTTGGTATCTAAGGTGGCTCCAGCAAACAATCACCCACAATATGAAGGGACAACTATATATATCTATATTGAAGGAAGCGTGCATAAATATTAAAGTTCACATCTTCAATCATTTATACTCATCTTTATTTTCCAGTTTTTTGCACTGATAATATTCTCTATCGAAAGTTACTTTTTGAATTTTGAAAGTTTTTAGAACATTTAGGTAACGTTGATGTGACGAAATGATTGTAAAGGATACATAGTGTCCCCATTTTATGCAGTAACAAGTATTATAATTATGTTGACGAATGTTTCTACTTCATGATGAAAAGCTTTATTGAAGCTCAACAGCTTTACCTTAGAGTCCATATTTTCCCAATCTGTTTTGTAAATTTTATTTCAGCTCATATGCAATATAGTTTGTCAGATGCTTTTAAATTCTTTCTGGAATCAGGCTCAATATAAACACATAGGCAAATAAAGGATGATATTGATCAATTTAGTACAGACGCATTAGCCAGAGATAAATGAGAGAGGAAAATCATCAGGAATTGAAACCAACATAGAGCTAAATACATCACTTCCTTTTCAGATTTGTAACAAGGAGAAAAGTTGAACAATTTGGATTCTACCCACTTTTCTTGTTTCCTTGAAAAATTCTTTCCAGGTAAGAAAATGTCTCAGATTTGAAAACTAGACCAACTATATCAAAATCATGTATCATGTGTTGTGTTTATTAAAAATGTGACACTTGCTGAATCAAAAACTCTGGAGGCATCTTCCAAGATTTTCTATTTACACCCCAGGTGCTTCCAGAGTTCAGGAAAGTTCAGAAACTCAAGGATAAAGGCAGACACAGGCCCCAGCCTACAGTCCCTGTGGGCCTCTCCTGTCTAGGGATGCATAAGTTGACCAGGTGTCTGTGATGAGTCATGAGCATGCAGAAGGCTCACCTTGTCCCTCAGCCCGAACCCCACACCCGAATCCTGCCCTCCTCCCCACCCTACCCCCACCAGCCCAAATTCCCAAAGATTTCCAAAGGCCCAGGGTTGGATTTCATCAGCAACATGGATAATGACTGCTGGTGGGTGAAAAACCAGTGGCCCTGTCACAGGGATGCATGCCTGCTTCATGGCATTCCTCACAGGCACAGCCACGTGGAGGCCAGGCTCCCCCTCTCACTGGAGTTGACTCCTCTAGGACGGTCTTCCCCTGCCATAGCCTGGGTCTCCCACTGGTCAGTCAGGGGCCTTTCTACACATGGCCGAGATCTCACCAGGGGCACGGTATCGAGGGCCGAACTCGTCTCCTGCTTGGCCTTTGAGAGAAACACTGTATTCCCAAGAGTGAATGCAGAAAACAAGTAAGCAAGTAGTTTGCCAAAGCAAAAAATGCAAGCATGGCGTTCCTTAAAAATCTATTTCTCTTTCCACGTAAGCATCCTTGTCATATTATGGTTAATAAGAAAAACATCTTGAACTGGGATTGACGTTTGTAATTACCACCCTGCTTTTAGATTTATACATGCAGGAAAAAACTGCATTCTTTATCAAGAGAAAGAAATCTGCAGGCTGTCTCAGATTGAATTGCAAGTTTGTGAGTGAGTTGTGGGATGTGTGAGTGTGTGTGTGTATGTGTGTGTGTGTGTGCCTGTGTGCAAGTTCATTTCGTGTGTTAGGTGTGTCATCCCCAAGGCTCTTCCTAGCTCCAAGATTTTCCACAACACACCAGCAACTTTCTTAGGCCATCAAGGGGTTTTCCTTCTTTTGTCCTAGAAAATGGGTTTACTTCAAAGCAGATAAAATTTGCTATTTTTGAGTTCTGGAAAATAGAAGGGCGCTGGGATGATTCTTTCCTTATGCTGATATCCTTCCAGCTTCAGGCATCTGAGAGGTCTTCCTTCTCTCCAAACAGAACGTTTTGTTCCGGTGATTCAAGCACTGTGTGTGTGTGAGTTGTGTATGCTTCTGTTTAAGCTGTGTGTGAAAGAGTGAAGAGTGGGCGTCAATGTATGTGTGAGTATGGACGTATGTATACAAGTGTGTGCACCTATATATACACTAAAGTTAATAATAGCTAGAAAGTAATCCTAAAGTTAATAATATCTAGAAAATGCAAAGGGTTCTGAGGCCTTTCACCCCCTGATTGCTGTGTCAAATTGCCTGAGTTTAATCCATCATCCAGGCCGCCAGTAGGTGCTGGCTGCTAAGGAGGTTGGAAGGAATCAGACCTGGGTCCAGTCATGTCCCCAGAACCTGGAGAGGGGTTCCCTCTCCAGCTCACCACTGCTGGTGCTAATCACACCTGATTGCCAGAACCCTGTGGCCCAGAAGCCGAGTCCTGCCTCCTCTCTGACAGTCAAGGAGGAGCAGTTAACACGGGCTCACCTTCACATCACTGCCCATCACGCAGCCCCAGGCCCAGGCTAGATGACACGGGATTCCAGGAGCCCAGGATGTTCACGTCCTGGACACGCAGAAGTTCTGCATGCCCACACAATCGTGGTGCCCCCACCAAGGCTGATAAAACTAAATAGAGGGAGAAGCTGTCAAATTCACAGAAAAAGTTACTGGAGAAAATGTTCTGAAATGAGGTGTTGGAGATATTTTCAAAAGTGTTATAACCGCATCTACAATCACATGTAACATAAGACAGTATCTAAGCCAAAATGATACAGCATATTTTTTCAGTTCTCAAATATACCCTCCCTCTGGGTGTCTTACCATCTCTGAATTCAGGATGTAACTTCCGATCAGTTTAACTTGTAACATACTGCTATTCTTTTGAAAACAGAAATTAATGGTGTGTCTTTCAATAGATAGCATCTTAGCTTTAATAACACAGTGCTGCATTAATTTATTTGAAGCTCAGTATCTCAGGATTATAGATATGTTCTTTGAAGCAGGCTTCTACCCTTCCCGTAGGAGATGTCTCTGTCACTGGTGAGGAGACCTTCTGATAAAGCAGAGGGCCGGCAGGCCAACATGCAAGCACCGCCACTATGGGGCCACTCATCTGTCCATATTCTCAGATTTGGGGAGGGCAGGGGTTGGGCCTGCAGCCTCCTGTTCCATCCTGAGCGCTAGAATCCAGCCCCTGATCTTGCAGCGTTTGCCTGTTACTATGATGCCCAATCTATCAAAAGGGAATCCCTGATGCCAGGTGTTATGCGCGGCATTTTGCAGAATTCGTCTCATTTGCTTCTCAAAGTGGCCACTTGAGAGGGCACTCCTGGCACTTGCCTTTGCAGATCAGAACACGGAGGCTCTGGAGCTCCCTGGCCTCCTGTTCCCATCCTTCCCTGAGTGATGGAGCGGAGGGAGCTCCGGCAGCCCCATGCCGGAGGCCACGCTGCTGCTGTTCCCAGTGTGGTCTATGGACCATGGGTGCTGGGCTCATGGCCCTGGGTGTCTGTCACAGCCTCGAGCACATTTGGGAAGATCCCACCCCACCTCCCAGGCATTCTGCTATGGCCCAGGGCCTAAGGCCCCAGTTCCGCAGCTTGAGAACCTCCTTTTCCTCCTCCTCAAGACTTGAACATTCCCACTGTCTCCGTCAGGCAAGTCCTAAGAAAAGAATCTGATTCAGTGAATTCACACGAAATTGTGGGGGACAGGAGGGCCTCAGGAGTTTAATCCTCAGCGCTTTGCAGTTGTCAGCGCGGTGCTAACAGAGTAGCTGTGAGGAACAGGGACAGCAGAGGGAAAGGGTGGGCTTGCTGTAGATGTGACAGTGCAGGGCCCCTGGGGCTGATCACAGGTGCAGGCACTTGGTGGCTGAGTCCCTGGCGTCAGTGGACTGGGTCACCCTGTCCTCATTACCTGGCCTCACACAGGGCAAGGCTGAGCACCAGCCAGGGACTGCGTGTGACGGGAGAACACAGTGTTATTAGCACTAAGGCTTGTGCCCTGCTTGCAAGGGCAGAAGGCGAGGCTGCGCAGGCTCAGGGCGGTTCTCCTCGCTGCTGCAGGCACCTCCAGAGCCCACAGTATCCCTCTGTGAACTCACCATTTGAGCCACTTCTTTCTCTTACTGGAAATAATCCCCCCCTTCAAATTTGCTTTGCCACAGCAGGGCTAGTGGCCAACTTCTTCTCTGAGGCCCCTTGTCTGAGGCCTGTGCAGTTCCTGCAGAGAGTGGGCCACAGGGGCGTGCGGACAGTGCCCGATTGAGTGACTGGCCCGCCTGCTGGGCCCCGGCCAGTGCTCCCAGGGAACCTGCAGCCCGCCAGCCCCTCCAGCAGGGGAGGCCAGGCTCTGGTGAAATCCCTAGTAATGTGGTCAACCCACTCGGCACATGCCTGCCACCGAGTGCCCGGGAGGAAGCTGGAAACCCCGAGGTCCAGCCAGGAATGAGGTCAGGGTAGGGATGTCACAGCTTCTGCCAGGGCACCCACAGCTGTTCTCTCCTTCCTTGTTCTTCACTCTTCCCTCCCCGGTTCCCAATATTTTATTTTTCGGGGAGCCAGGTTGAATGAGTTCATTTTTCACTGATGTTTTCTCTGATGCACTGCACAACTCTGATGACAAGTGGCCTCTTTTCTCTAACTTGCAGCTCCAGGAACGCCCCGGCTACACCTTCGTCCTTGTGTGTGCTGTTTCTCTGCCTGGACAGTCCCTCAAGAAGTCTCTCTTCCCTCTGTCTTCACTCAGAAGTCACCTTCCCAGGCCACCCCATTCCTGCCTTTCCAGGCAGCACCTCAAATCCCTCTTCCCGGCTTTATTTCTCCGCCTTGGCATGTATTCTTATTTGACATATTTATTCTTTTCTTATTCTGCCAAGAACATGTTAAGTTCACAGGGGCTAGGACTTCTGTCTGCTTTGCTCTCTACTGTAGCAGCGGTACCTGAAGCACACCTAGCAGAAAGTAAGTGCTCAAAAAATACTTGTGGATGAATGATGACAGACTCGTAATTATAAAAATAATTATTAAAATCACCTTGGTGTGGGCTTTAGTCTGTTCAGGCTGCTGTAACAGAATACCATGGGCTAGGGGACTTATAGCAATAGAAATTTACTTCTCACGGTTCTGGAGACTAAGAAGTCAAAGACTGATGCCTGCTGAGAGCCACTCAGAGGTTCATAGGGAACGCCTTCTTGCCGCATCCTCACATGAAGGAAGGTCTGAGGGAGCTCTCTCAGGCCTCTTTTATAAGGACATGAGGGCTCCCCACTCATGGCCTAATCGTCACCTAATGGCCCCACCTCCTAGTACCACCCTATGGGAGACTGGGTTTCAACATATGAGTTTGGTAGAGCGGGGCGGGGAGCGTGGGGTGGACACAAACATTCAGTCTGTAGCAGTATATTACTGCTAATGTTCGTTTATATATCCTGTGCTTATTTCTTTAAAGGTTCATCTACTTTTTTTTTTTTTTTCCAAGACAGGGTCTCGCTCCGTCGTCACTCAGGCTGGAGTGCAGTGGTGTGATCTCAGCTCACCACAACCTCTGCCTCCCAGGCTTAAGCGATTCTCCCACTTCAGCCTCCCAAGTAGCTGGGATTACGGGAATGCACCACGACTACCCAGCTACTTTCTGTATTTTAGTAGAGATGGGGGTTTCACTAGTTGGCCAGGCTGGTCTTGAACTCCTGACTTCAAATGATCCACACAGCTCGGCCTCCCAACATGCTTGCTTTTAACATCACCATTTATGAAACACACTCTACATGCTACTTAACTGCTCTGCAGGACACGATCCCAGCTCTGAAGATCAGCTCATTACAGCCCCAGGTTTTCAGGGTCCGACCCAGAATGGGGCATGCAAGGCCAGTGACTGATGCTTTGGTGTTAGTGCTTTGCTTGTTCTCATCGGGTTGCTTTCACTGTTGCTGTTTATATGGCTTTATTTTCCTGAATGCTTAGCAATGGACTAAAAAAAAATAATACATTTTCCATAATTTATCTAGGTCTCAGTAAGGAATCTAGTTCACTATATTGCTGGAAGCAAAGTCTATACTTGACATTTTGTTATCTTTTGTAATATAAGAGCTATTATAAGAGAGGTTTGCATCTCTGTTTTGTTCAGTTAAATTTCAGGAGTTGCTAGTACTGCTGATCCCATATTTCCTATTTCACTTTTGATTTTATTCTAGTTTTATTATGATGACTAAAAAATAAAGTCAGTTTCTTCCTTTATAAAAAAAAAGATCCACACACCTCAGCCTCCCAAAGTGCTTGCTCTTAACATCAACAACATTTATGAAACACACTCTACATGCTACTTACCTGCTCTGCAGAACACGATCCCAGCTCTGAAGATCAGCTCATTACAGCTCCAGGTTTTCAGGGTCCGACCCAGAATGGGGCATGCAAGGCCAGTGCAGGGTTTGGAGATGGCTTTGCAGAGAAGCTAGGCCTCCTGCAGCAAATGTGAAGGTGTTCAGAGGAGAACAGGATGGCCATTCCTGCAGAACCTATGGCACAGGTCCCATTAAGGATGCAGCTGAGATCATCCAGGCAGGAGAAGGTGAAGGCAGTGGGAGGGGCTGGAGAGGGGACCAGTTGCAGAGGCACAGAGGGAGTGAGACCCACAGGGTTTTTGTACTTCTCAGATGTGAGGGAAGGGGGGCCAGGAAGGAAAGAGACCAGAAAGGATGACTCCACAGACGCTAGTTGGGATGACTGAGTGTGTGAAAGTGTCTGAGACAGAACATACAGGAGAAGAGGCAGGTTTAGGAGCGGAGATGATCATTCAGGCATGGACATGCTGAATTTGTGATGCCTGTGAGTCCCTAAGTGGAGACACGCAGCAGGCCTTGGGAAATAGAGAGCTACTTCGAGAAAAGGGTTTCAGCTGGAGTCATGAGGTTAGGGCTTTGGACTTACGAGTAGCAGCTGAAGTCCCTTCAACTGGTGAGCATGTCAAAAGAGCATGTCAACTGGTGAGAAGGCCAACGGCAGAATTCTGGGGTGAAATCAGTATGGAGCCTGCAAGCCGTGAGCCCATTGTCTGCAGACATGATGGGCCATCCCAGGCAGGTACTTTCTTCCTCTCCTTAAGATAAAGAGGTCTGAGGACCTACAAGAGAGGGAGGTCCCTCCCAGAAGGAGGTTGAGGGTTTGATGGGTTCATCTTTCCTAGCAGCAGCCCGACACCAGGATCTGAACACATAACTGTCTGTCACCAAACTCATGTTCTTTCTATGACACTAAAGTCCTAGGGCAGGACATAACATGTGAAAAAGAAAAGGAAAGCATGTCATACATTTGCAGAAAATTTTTGATTGAATTATACATGATATTTACATATATTTTGTGTTTACCACATCACTCAATGTAGTGATCTCACTCTTAAGAATTGATTTCATCCAATCCTCACTACATATCAGGGGAAAAGAAATAATAGACTATAGAAATACTAGGGTAGAAAGAATTTCTGTCTGGTAGGAGCCGTAACTCTTAGAAAAGGGACAGCCTTGCTCTCTGGCCAGTTTGCAGTCCCTTGCAAGGGAGCATGTGAGTATACTGGAGGGGTGGCCTGGTGGGGGTGTATATTAGCTTGTTTTCATGCTACTGATAATGACATACCCAAGACTGGGAAATTTATGAAAGAAAGAGGGTTAATTGGACTTACAGGTCCATGTGGCTGGGGAAGCTTCACAATCATGGCAAAAGGCAAAGAGGAGCAAGTCGTATTTTGGATGGCAGCAGGGAAGATCGCTTCAGTCAGGAGTTCAAGACCAAAGAGAAAGTGAGGAATACACAAAAGCAGAAACCCCTGATAAAACCGTCAGATCTCGTGAGATTTATTCACTACAATGAGAACAGTATGGGGAAATTTACTGCTCCATGATTCAATGATCTCCCACTGGGTCCCTCCCACAACGTGTGGGAACATGTACAATTCAAGATGAGATTTGGGTGGGGGCACAGAGCCAAACCACATCATGATGGGTGGGTGCCAGCTGGGCCTTGACAAATTTTAGGAGAAGTGGAATAAACATGTTATTCAGTGCTTTGATTATGGAGACAAAAATGCTCCGTCTGCCTAATAACATCCCCCAGCCCACCCTGCAAGGTGGGCCCTGCTGCCTGCAATGCTGGTAAAACCAAGCTTTTCAGGGCTTTCACATAAGTGCCTCTGTTAAAATGCAGACGTCTGACTGTAGAGTCAGATATTAACCGCCAACACCTGTTATCAAGGGACCATGGATGGCTTATCAGATTCATGGTTAGAGGACAGTAGAGGAAAGAAACAGTAAAAGTTTCCAAAGCAAGGGTCATGAGCGGCACCTCCTTGTTCTCAGTTCAAGGGAGCCGCAGTGGGCTCTGCAAACACCCTGAGGTCAGAGAGTAAGTGGGAGGTGGCATGGCCGCAGGGGAGGAGCATGGCCTGTGCAGAGCAGGAGTGGGGCTGACAATAAAGGGAACCAGGAGGGACCTGAGCTGCGGATGAGGACACAGATGAGGTAGTCACTGGAAATGCAGAGAAAGGAGATTTAGGAACAACAGACTGGACAACAGCACGTGGATACTTAGGCACCTTTTCTTTCAGCCGCAACCCTGTCACTCAGGTCCCCTCTGCAGCCCCTGTCCCAAGCCCCTCTGGTTGGAGTAACTCCTCTCCACTTCATAGGTCGGGCTGTCCTAGGATTGCTGTCAGTTGCCTCCTGGCCCCACTGCATGTGCAGAGGTGTCAGAGATCCTTGATCACATGGGCTTACCCTCCAGCGGGATCGGGCCCTGGGGTTGGGGGAGGTTGACAGCCCCCAGAGTATGTAGCATGGTCCTTGTCCACAGCAGGGGTCACTCAGGCTGGCCATGATACAGAGGGAGATGACACTGAGACATCCCATGTCATCCCAAATGGCATGAAGAAGCCTAGTTTCTCAACCACTCCACACCTGCCTCCCTGAGAGCTTCTGGGAGCCATGCCCGACCCATGGATGGGGCTTTCTGAATACCTGGCACTGTCTCTTGTGGCCTGTGGGCTGAGCAAAGGCCCCGGGCTTTCTGGCTTGCAGGGCTAATTTTCTTGGCATTTTCTGTATTATTTCTTCATCTGGTTCCCATGGAAGCCTGGGAACGGTTTCCTTGTGAGCATGGGCTGGATCACCTCCTGGGATGTCAGGTCACCTGAAAGTGGCTGCCTCCTCCAGCACCTGAGAGACGGACGGGGAAGAGGGTTCACTCCCACTTGGTGCACAAGCTGCCCACTCCCCAGCATACTGGCTGAAAGAAAACCGTTTTCCAAAGGGGCCCCTCGCCGCTTCACACTGCAGTCCCATTATCTACAAAATGAAGGGGTCTTCTAGAGGCGAGGACATTTCTAGAGGCTTCTCCAGCAGTAGGCTGGCTCTGCTCCCTGACAGGGTCCTGAGATGCCGACAGGGCGTTGCTAGGAGTAGGCTTCCTCTGGGATGCACTGCAGGGGTGCAGGCCCTTCCTACAAAGCTCACCTTGGTAGCAGCCTCTCCAGCTGCTTATTTACCACTTCCCTGTTTTCTCAAGAGCTTCCTGAGGAGGCATCGGACAAGGGGAGGCAAAAGGAAATTCTGTGAAGAATAAGATGCTTTTAAAATAAGGAAGAGGAATGAGACCATCTCTTGTGCCAAGAGACACTGGAATATCATAGCGGTGTGAGCAGCAGCTCTGGGCTCCCCAACCCTGTTTCAGATTCCCCATCTGCCACTCCCAGGCTCTGTGACTTAACTCTTTTTTGTCGTTGTATTTAAATTTGAGGTAGACTTCTTATAGGTACAGCTGGGATTTCAGCCCGGGTCTGCATGAGTCCAGGCAGAAGCTTTGTGACAAGACCACAAAGCTAGAGCTATCACCAACCAAAGGTCCTGATGATGACACTCAGGACAGTGGCAGCTTCAACTCTATTTATGAAACTTTTCAGTTTTCAAAGCCCAAAGTCTAGTTTGCCTACAACTGAGGGAGTTCCTGGAATTGGGACTTTTTTTTTTTTTGGTTTTTCAATAAATGTGTGTCCTTTTAAAAATAAGTTTAATCTCAAAAGTTAGATCTTATTTTCTCTCATTCAATAAAAGTGGAAACTAAAAATCTGAAGTTAAACAGCCAGTTCGGTTGTACATATAAAGCCACCTTGTCCTATGCCTATTCCATGGATCCTTCTTCATATGTTAGAATCCATCTGTCTAAATAACTATTTGTTTTCAAAAAATTGGAGAAGAATGAAAATCACAAGCACAAACCATTACCTTAGTGAATTATCAAGTGTCCACATCTGGGAATCTCTCTCAGGGCTTTGTGAGAGCAGTGACGATCATGTCTGCAACATGCTTGGCCCTTCATATATGTCTGATCTAGTTTACTTTTGGGGACATCCTTCAACACCATTGGAATCCAGACACACACTGTGAAACGCGAGTATGAGAGTGCTTAAATGGGATAACAGGCCGGGCATGGTGGCTCATGCCTGTCATCCTAGCACTTTAGGAGGCCGAGGCAGGTGGATCACTTGAGCTCAGGCGTTCAAGACCAGCCTGGGCAACATGACGAAATCCTGCCTCTACAAAAAATTCAAAAATTTAGCAGGGCCATGATGGCACGTGCCTGTAGTCCCAGCTACTTGTAGGGGTTGAAGTGGGAGGATCACTTGAGCCTAAGAGGTTGAGGCTGCGGTGAACCAAGATCACCCCACTGCACTCCAGCCTGGGTGACAAAGTGACACCCTATCTCAAAAACAAAACAAATTCCACATTTAAAAATAATAAAACCAAGGAAAAAAATGGGATGACAGACATCCAGCCTAACAAGCCCTTTGCACGGGCATCCTGGCTCTTCTCACTCTTTGCCTACCTTCCCTCGTGGCCACTCCTCACCCCTAGGCCTCTCCTTGCGGGCCCCACCCTGCTGTGTCCATGTATTCCAGGGTTCAGTAATCTGAGGGCCTGGCTCCCGTCCCCATCAACACTTTCCCTGCTTCATCTGGGCACACGAGAAGGGACCCTGCTGTTGCCCACCCCAGTGGCCAAGGAGAAGATGTTGTGTGCAATGGGAATGCTTTCCAAACATCCTTTTAAGGGCCTACCCGCTTTTAATCATTAGGGAGAAAAAATTAATCCTGGGAGTAGAAAATGGTGATTATCAAGTGCCTACTGCATGCCAGGGCATGCAGTACACCTGGCACACCTCATGAGCTAAGTCTTCTCGGCTCTACTTTACAAATGTGGAGACTGGAGACAGAACTTATTTTGCCCAAGAAATGAAGCCAGGACTTGGACCTGTTCAGTCGAAGAGTTTGTAATTTCCGGCATCCCCACATTGCT
The DNA here is from genome assembly GCA_963573385.1 of Cacajao melanocephalus. Taxonomy (NCBI): domain Eukaryota; kingdom Metazoa; phylum Chordata; class Mammalia; order Primates; family Pitheciidae; genus Cacajao; species Cacajao melanocephalus. Next base: position 153,364 of record CAUYLG010016410.1, read on the forward strand.
TTTTGAGTGATAACCACACATAAATAGAAGGCAGCCCACACTGGGACACTTCTCAGTACAGAAGTCCTGCACACTGAGCTGGGCAAGGTGGCTCACACCTAGACTCCCAGCAACTGGTGAGTCTGAGGTGGGAGAACAGCTTGAGGCTAAGAGTTTGAGGCCAGCCTGGACAACATATTGAGACTCCATCATTACAAAAAATCTAAAACTTAGCCGGATGTGGTGGTATTGGTCTGTGGTTCCAGTTACTTGGGAGGCTGAGATGGGAGGATCGCTTGAGCCCTGAAGCTGAAGGCTGCAGTGAGCCATGATTGCATGATTGCTCTCCAGCCTGGGCAACAAAGCAAAACCTAGACTCAAAAAAAAAAAGTTCTGCACACCATTACCTCTCCGTTTTCTGCCCTATCTCTAGCCACATGGTCACCTGCTGGGGATAAGACTTAGAGCAGGGGAACAGGAGGAAGAAGCAAGACTCTCCTAAGTGAGTGGTAGCGATAGACTTGAACGCCATTATTTTTGTGTTGCTATCTTGTGTGCAAACTTAGAACCAGATGTAAATGGTGGGAACTAGCCCCAGGATTATCTACTGAGGATTTCAGGGAAACGCAAGTCTCCATGGATGACATGCTTCAGAGGTAAGAAGTGGACTGGGAAGCCAAATAAAACACCGCTCTTACTGACTCCACTTTTGCAAGCACACGTAAGCTTCCGTCTTTGCATTCTCACTGCTACTCACCTAACCCAGACCTCAGGGAGATCTCACCTGGTTGCTGGTGAAATCCCTACCTGGCTCGCCCCCTGCACCGGGGTCTCTGCCTGCTCTCCTCCTTTCACGTTGCTCCTGCCAGGCCTGGGTGCTGGGGGTAAAGCAGCTGCTTTTTCTCTTGGCCCTTGGCCTTCTATCCGGGTCCACGGCCTTGTGACCCTCATGGGCAGACCCAAACTACGGTATTTGAGCTGGGGACAGTGGACATAAAGTAAATATTTTAGAGTTGGGGAACCCTTTATGATACTCCTCAGATTCTGTTGGTTACAATTCACCCTCCACCAACACAGAAGGCCAATGCTTTCCCTGAAAGGAAGAGATCTTTGTCCTCAGAATGTTGTCCTCAAAGAGGCTGTTTTGAGCCACCCTGTCTTCCAAGTAGCCTGCCCTGTTTATGACTCCTGTTCATGTGTCACACTTTATACTTAAATGTTGATCGGTTTGTTGACTCTTTTGTTCGTCTACTTTAAACGGCACGCTCCAGTCTGGGCGACCGAGTTCGCATTGTGCCTTGTGGACAGAACGTCCCCAGTTGGGAGGTCCCGGTGCACAGTCACAAGGGGCTTCTAAAGGACCCTGGGTGCTTCATAGAGATGGTGAAATGAAACTCAAAAGAAATGAGCAAGGGTTAGAAAAGAATTGGGTTACATTTTTTTCCAGACTTTGCGTCCAAATGCATGCTTTTTGAATTGGTCTACGTATAAAAAAAAAACAACAAAACAAAAGGAAGGACGGCGATGCCTGAGCATTGAGCGGCTACACCTCTCCTGAGGTTCCCTCCCACGGCCAGAGCCCTGCAGGCTCCAGGAGGGTGTCTGAAAGTAGGTTATGTGAATTTCCATGTGACACCAGCCAGAGTGGACACAGCCAGGCCTGGCGGAGCGTAGGGAGAAATTTAGCCCTGCTGTTCTTCTCTCCTCTTTCCATCTTCTTCAAACCCAGGTTCGCTGAGATGGTTGGGGGGACATGGGGCAGCTTGCGCTATTCCCTTCACCTGGCAGACTCTGTTCCTCATCTGTGACCTGGAGAAAAAGTCTCTAACACAAGTACATTTTAAAGATTAACGCTCAAACAAAAATCAACTTAAAGACATTCTCTCAGAACAGACATATTCTGCCACTATCACCATTCTCTTATCATCCCACCACCTTTGCACCCTGGGCTTGAATCTGCTTTTTGGTGAAAAGAGCATAGCCCTCTGTATTGGGTCCCTCTGTGACCTTTTTCACCTTGGAAATATCAAGATTTTTCATAGAACTCTATAGGTTAAACCTGGAGAACTTAGGTGAATGCATTCTTCCCACCAGGGATGCTTTTCTTTTTAACTTTGTGGACTAACAGGCTTTAATTTCCATCAAAGCCGCACTCCTAAAAAAATGATATTCATATCATTATGATCAGTTATATGAAATGATTTTAAAGGTTGAGTATATATTTGAATGTACTGTAGCAGGTCTATTTTTCAGAATCACATAATCTTAGATACAAAAATGCAAACTTTTGTGTGTATAATTGAACTGAACTTATATCTTGAGCCCCCATTCTGCCTAAAACTGGAAAACAATCCAGTCAATTCCAGGTTTTAGCATTGATTAAGAATATAAGGACTCTAGAAGTAATGCAGTGTTTATGTGTGTTAATGTAGTATTTATGTATGTAAACACTATAACAAAAATAGGTTTAGGTCAATGCTAGGGATACAACAGAATATTTTTCCCTTCTGAGGGAGTTCCACATCCTTCACGTTTGAGCTCGGGGCTAGCATGCATTAGCAAGCTGGGTAGTGCTAGTCATGGAAACGCCTTGCTTTTAATGTCTCAGGCTATTTTTGTTAAGTATTTTGAGGACACTTAATGACTATGCTCTTAGGATTTGGGGTGGGGAGCCTCCGAAGGCTCCAGGCTCTTGCTCCACACCCACATTCCTGCCCTCCAGGGACATGGGGTGTGCACACGTGCACTGCGTGTTTTGTGCGGCGTGCCTAGCGAGGGACCCCTGGGTGGAGACCTTGGGCAACGAGGACAGAGCCCAGCACAAGGGAATGGCAGGCGGGGCTCACACAGTGGGGACCTTTTGTTAGGTCACAGGAGGGGACAATAAGGACAAAGAGTCCTCTCTCTAAGTGGTTCCCACACCACATCTGCTTCTTCTCTCCCCAGCCCGGAAGGATTGTTTTGCTCAGATTTATGTGTTCTGGGCTTTGGGAAAGGTTTCTAATTGTTCAAATTTCTCGTGAAAACCCCCTTACTGCCTGTGTGTGCCTCTGCCCAGCTGTTCCATCGATGTCTGTGTTTACAAGTTGCTGCCATTGTGTCTTTACACATTTTATTTGTGTTGACTTTCATTCTCTATCTAAGGTCATAAGTCCCTTAAACATCAGTTCCTCCCTCTCACCCTTTTTTTTTTTTTTTTTTTTTTTTTGAGACAGGGTCTTACTCTGTGACTCAGGCTGGAAAGCAGTGGCTCGGTGCAGCCTTGACTTCCTGGGCTCAGGTGATTCTCCCACCTTGATCTCCTGAGTAGCTGGGAATACAGGTACAGGCATGTGCCACCATGCTCAGCTTTTTGTTTTTTTTTGTAGAAACAGGGTTTTGTCATTTTACCCAGACTGGTCTTGAACTCCTGGGCTCAAGTGATCCTCCCACCTCGGCCTCTCAGTATTGGGATTACAGGCATGAGCCATGGTGCCTGGCCCCACTTTTTCTATTTTTAGCAAACTACATACTGTAAGAGTTAAGTGATGGCTTAACACACTGTTAAACAACCTATTTCTTAGGGAAAAACTATCATTATAACCTTCTAAGGATTTAAAATTTGGACATTCAAAAACTCTCTAGAACTAGCAAACTTGAATATTCAAATAAATGATTAAAGAATAGGGTGGGTCTATTTCTATAGCAATCACATACTTGGAGTAACACACCCACTTTTTGGACTTCCTGGCCTGTGGGGGGGAAGAGGTCCCTGACATGGCCATCACCACGATTCTCCCACCATCCCTAGCAGTCCAGCACCACAGGCTTGGTTCAGTTCTTCAGTAGAAAGGCATAGAGTGTACCCCTCGGCACTGGGTCCTTCAGCGACATTTTTTCACCTTAGAAATGTCAAGTATTTCTCAAGGAATCCTATAGGTTAAAAATGTGGCTTTTAAAAATAATTTAAGTTCTCCCAGATTGACATCCCACCAAACAGATTAGAACCAGCTTTAATGTGTGATAAGGTAAGACCGAGGCTTGAGAAGTTCAAGGGAGCCATGTTCAGGAAGCGGCATAATTCTTTTCAAAAAATAGGGACTGAGCTCTTACTGGATCACGTTTGTAAAGTGCATTTCTAAGATGAAATATCACAGGGACCTTTTCCAGATGCTGATAATTTAGGGGAGTTAGAAGAATATAAAAAACAACTTACAAAGCAATAAAGAATGAAATAAGTTCTACAAAGTAAGTCGCATTATAAGAAGAGATACAATGACAAGCCACCTAGCGGGTTGGGGGTCAGGGTTCAAATAAGCTTAGGAAGTGGACAGCTCATTTTATGACAGTCTTATTCACAGATTGTTTTTATCTTGAGCAACAAACTAAAGTTTATCATTGCTTGGAGGGAAGGAATTTAATTTCGTTCTTGGGTAGCAAAAATCACAAAGATGTTTTAGGAACATATAAAAGGAAGAAAGAGACCTCCAGTGACCTGTAAGTTCTCATATGTGACACTGCAGCTCCATTCAGAGCACAGGTGGACGCAGCAGTGCATGGAGAAGGTTATCACTCAGGAATGTGTCTGACTGAGGTCCACAGCAGGATGGCAGAAACAGTCATCTTAAAGTATTAAAAACAAATACTCTACATTTCTATACAGTGAATGATTTCAGCACCTGTTTAAGAAAAGCGCTATCCCAGACAGGGGGGATGGTATTACTCAAAGGACTCTCCTTATGGCAGGACCACAGGCAACTCAAAGCATCTAGACTCTGGTCCTCAGTGTGGAGGGCACCGGAGCTAGCAGTTAGCACTCCCAGCAAAAGTCAGACTCCTGGCCCTGGACTCACATTATCCCACCTTGAGAGAGAGACTGCTCTGCAGTAGAGACCAGCAAAGCGCTAAGTTACTACGAGGAAGACTCTTTCTGTGGATTGGACATCATCCAGGGTGCACCTGCCGAGTGGGAAGGGACTGGGAGAGAGAAGGTACGGTCAGGTTGCTTAGAAATGGTAGGTTTAAAGAAAGGAGAAGTAGGTTGCCTTGAATATTTTGCAGCCAGGCAGCTGCTGGTCAGAGAGCTCGCCTGTCCTCCAGAAGCTGCATCTCCCTTCCTGGAGAGCTGGTCCTCTCCATCTTTCCTATTTTCTCCATCCCATCGGATTGTCTAATAAGAGAGTTTTTTGTTAGCTTGCTCCATACCTTGGTTAATTAAACTAAAACTAACTGCTAATTACATTGGCCTTGGAGATATTCATTTCCTTCATTTATTATTGGTATGATTGTTTTCCCATTCTCGGCAAGATAGCGGTAGGGGGGAGGGGGCATGTAGGATATCTACTAACATCCTTCTCATTATTATTATTACTATTTGAGATAGAGTTTTGCTTTTGTCACCCAGGCTGGAGTGCAGCAGCACCATCTCAGCTTACTGCAACCTCTGCCTCCCAGGTTCAAGCGATTCTCTTGCCTCAGCCTGCCAAGTAGCTGAGATTACAGGCGCCCTCCACCACATCCAGTTAATTCTTTTGTATTTTTAGTTGAGACAGGGTTTCACCTTGTTGGCCAGGCTGGTCTTGAACTCCTCACCTCAGGTGATCCACATGCCTTGGCCTCCCAAAGTGCTGGGATTACAGACATAAGCCACCACACCTGACCCTCACCAACATCCTTATAATTCATATACTTCAACAACCTCACTGGGGAAACAAGACCTATGTGAGCATCACTTATAGTATACTCTCAAGTGTGAAAAAATCTCTTACACACACTTTATCTCATGAATTCTCACAAAAACTTCGTAGACAACAGAAGCTGTTTCTTCTTCTTCTTCTTTTTTTCTTTTTTTCGGCCAGCTATGTGCTGCTGTCTCAGTTGCTTTACATTTCTCATCTCATTTAATCCCTGCCCAATGCTGCCAGGCCAATATCACTTTCCTAGTTTACATTTGGGAAAACTGAAGCACTGGGACTTGCAGTGTCTTAACTAACATCAGACAGGTGGTAAAAGCCTGAGTTAGAGATGGATGAATGCTCTCGACTCTAAGTCCAGGGATTTTTCAGCTACTCTCACGAAAACAGATCTAATAAGGAACAACACAGGAATAATCATAAGACAATACAGAAACATGTCAAAAAGTGTCTGTATTTAAAGGAAGGAGCAGGAGTGCTCGGGACAGGGGAGTCAGACTCTCAAAGTTCAGCAAACAAATGATGATAAAAAAAGTTACAAACATGATGACTAAGATTTTAATTATCCTATTACATCCTTTTTCCAAATAAGCATCTAGGAGGAGTTGAGATGCAAATGTTCATTTTGGGTGTTGCAGGAATTTGCCTGTTGCCTGTCTTTAGACAGTGAAATTGTCTTAATTACTATTCTTTTTCCCCAAATGCAGGGATTATCTTAAGTTAGACAAAAAAATAAATGATATTTAGCAGGAAATGGCCCTTCTGTGTTTCTTTGAGCCCAAATTAATTTTGTCATTGGCCTGTGGTCCAATGTTCTGGAGGCTAGAGACGCAACCTTTCTCCTTTCATCATACCAGACGTCTCAGAGGAGAGGGGCTGGTTTTGCTGGAGGCGGGACAGTGTCCAGGTGAGCAATGCACAGGTCTCGACTTTTCCTGAGTGCGGCAGACCCTGCCAGGTTTTACCTTTCTCCAGAGTGCCACTTGGCAGGTGTCCCCTAGTCCACCAACACCTAATAAGAATCTAGAGACTATGGGAAGCTTTCGGCTCTGTTCAGGGTTTGCAAGAACTGCTGATAGGAAGGGTTAGTGACCCAGCAGACAGTTGAAGAGATGAAAGCAAGCCTTTTGGATTAAATAAGATTTAGGAAATAAAAGGATTAGCAGGGCACAAAAGCTAGATTTACAGGTTTATTTAGCCAGTGCAGCATGGCATGCTGGGACTTGGGGCATCCAGAAAGAGATAAAAGGAACTAACTCAGGAGGTCGCAGGGCAACAGAATCCCCCACCTCCAAGCCAGCTAAATCTTCTGATAATTGAAAACAGGCCAGAAAGGGATATTACCCACTATTAATTCTGACTCCTCCACCAAGTAATAAGAAAAGATACAATGACAAGCCACCTCGCAGGTTGGGGGTCAGGGCTCAAATAAGCTTAGGAAGTAGACAGCTCATTTTATGACAAAGTCTTATTCACAGATCATTTTTATCTTGAGCAACAAACCAAAGTTGATCGTTGTGTGGGGAGGGGGAATTCAATATTGTTAGCGGGTAGCAAAATTGGTTGTCTTTCCTCAGTATTTCTCTTTTCACAAATTGTGGAACCAAAAACCCCAAAGCCTGAGGAAGGGTTGTTAGAGCATGTGTGGTCTAACAGGCCCTGTGAAGTGGGTGCCCTCGCCAGGGCTCTCTGACATAGGCCAGGACCCTCATGGTCGGGGGCAGGACGGTGTGCTCCAGAGACCAGCTACTCCACTGTAAGACAGAGGAGTCCTTCAGTACTTCCTCCTGAAATTATACCCGAATTGCCATCACACGCATCCTTACTCTGCAACATGGAGAAACTTAAGACAAATCTAGTCTCTCACTGAAATGATTGTTATTGGAAAATCTGAAAATAGCTGGTATGATGTCCTTTAATATTCCCCTTCTCTGGTTGAGCTTCTCACTGTCCTCAGTAATCCCACGATCTGATTTCTCATTTCCTTTCTGGGACAATAAAGGAGGGCATATGTGGTTTTGAGCCTCCTTCCCCATGACTCTTCATGCCTGGAATCACTCGTGAGGTTTTTCTTCCTAAGCAGATGTCTTCTGACCCCTGCATTGCTGTGTTTGATAAATAACCAATCTATCTACCCTCATCAAAGTCTCCTTCCCTTAGTATGAGACGACCTAAGCCAACACTAGAAACCTACCGTGATTACTATAATTAATGTATATTTCCACATCTCTGCATTCAGTACTGATCAGACATTCCTGAGAACCTGATAAACATCTAGTGTCTGCTCAGTGCCAGGAATAGGTGATTCAGATTGCTCCCAGCCCTGGAGGAACTCAGAGTTTAGGAGAGGAAATGCATACTTAACCATAGTTGATGTGATATAAGCTATAAAGAGGTAGGCTCCAGAGACCACAGTATGAGATATCTGAATGTTCAATGGGTAAATAATGAAGAAATAACTTCCTCAGCAAAAGGGAATAGGCATATAGAGAGCTATGAAGGCAGATAGGAGTTTGACATGTTCAGAAAACTGCAAAGTTGGGAGTCTTTCATTCCAGAGTGAACTGCTATGTCGAGAGATGATAGATAGATAGATAGATAGATAGATAGATAGATAGATAGATAGACCAATAGCTAGATAGAGAAAATGACCTCCCACCCTATCTTGGTGATTTGATGTAGATAACAAGTTTAACTGAAACTAGAAACTCAATGTAGGATGAGAAAGGGTTTAGAATGGGTGGCAGGCGGGAGACAATTTGTATATATACTTGTTGCTATTAACAAAGATCAAAGTAGCCCTGTGTTCTACTTCATTCTACTACTTCATTATTCCTATTTAGCCATATACTGAACTCATTTCCCTCTGGTCAGAGTTTTGAAGTCATAAAAGATATATATATATACACACACACTTCCAAAGTAGGAGTGGACTGAGTCAAAAGTCTGTCCAAGCTGAAAGAAACTTTGGCAATCATTGAAAGAAGTGATTTCAAAGCATGTGGCAGAAGCAACTTCTTTTTGGATGTGGAAGCTCAATCCCTCTGGCAGGGGCAGGGGCAGCTTTGCTAGAGGCAGAGGCAGGGGGAGTGGAGACTCTACCCGTTCACCCTTCTTTCCACCAGCCCCTCACCTTTCCCAGCTCTCCCGTTGTCAGTAACAAAGCCCAAAGCTGACTTCACAGATAAGGAAACTCAACTGAAGGGCAGAAACCAAGTGAAGAGAATCCTGGCAGGCCCATCAGTGGCACAGGTAAGGCCAGAAACAAGACTTAGCCTTGCAGATCTATGTTCAGATGCAGGAGACAAGCCTGATGTCTTTTCTTTCTTTTTTTTATTTTTATTTTTATTTTAGAGATGGAGTCTTGCTCTGTCGCCCAGGCTGGGGTGCAGTGGTGCAATCTCGGCTCACTGCAACCTCCGCCTTTCAGGTTCAAGCAATTCTCCTGCCTCAACTTCCCAAGTAGCGGGAATGTAGGCGCACGCCACCAGGCCTGGCTAATTTTTTTTGTATTTTAGTAGAGACAGGGTTTCATCATGTTGCCCAGGCTGGTCTCGAACTCCTGAGCTCAGGCAATCCTCTGGCCTCGATCTCCCAAGTGCTAGGATTATAGGCAGGAACCACCGTACCTGGCCGACATCTTTTCTTTAAGGGTTAAGTTCTTTTATTACCTGTGAGGAGTTTGCCTAGGGAAAAAGCAATAGATGAGTGAACAGTATAGAGGCCAGATTACTCTTTGCCTTTTGTAATTGATGACAAATGTAAAGTACATAGATTTAAGGCAAACGGCCCCCACCCATGGCGTCCTGGGTCCCTTTCTGTGGCTCTGCGAGCTACACAGGGTGACAAGAGCAAAAACAGGCATCCTAAAGAGGAAACGTAGAAATGATAGCTTTCACATTTGGCCGAAAACCATGCAATATAAAAAAAAGTTATTTTTTAAACTAAAATCCAGGTTTTAACAAGCATTTATCATACACTTTTTGCTGTAGTGCTGTACGAGATACTAGGCCTGCATTGGAGAATCAAACCCACACGGCCTCCATGTGCAGAGGTGCATAATTCAGCAGGAAGACAGACAAGAAATAGAGCCAACAACTTAGACTTATTTATGTGCTAGATACAAGTTCATTTAACTTTCACAGCAACTCCAGGAAGATGTGCCTCTCATAGCTGGGGGATGGGCTGGCTGCAGCGCCCAGGAAGCCTGCTGCAGGCTAACTGCTTGAGCACATGAGGGCGGCCCCACAATTACCACAGTGCTGCAAAGGCCAGAGCAGGGAACAAGACACTCACCCATCATTGTCTCAGCACCTCAACTACCAATAGTTTTATTTTTGCCTATTTGTGTTAGTTGTCTCCACACATGCCCTTCTGATGTTTACATGGCAGCAAAAATAGTATACACATAATGGACTGTATTATCCATAGCCTGCTCACCGAAGCCTGGCTGGGTATCTGTGACAGGCCCTGCTAATGACCACAAACGAATCCTAAAATAGCCAGAGCTTATTAGTATGGCCTTCCAAAAGTACTCACTGGATCGGTGACTCACCCTAGCTTCAGACTCAGCCCTCAGTATCATAAAATGACCAGTCTTCTCTCTCCTGAACTTAAGGTTTGATCTCTAAAGACCCCTGGGGCCAGAAGAAATGGAGGCTTACAGGAGGGAGTTGGGGACAGGGAAAGTACACCTCCATTGTTGAAAATGTGTAATGTCAATTTAAATTCCTTTTACCAACGCTGCTGTCCATTGGAAACATCAGCAGTTCTCCTGCTGGTCCCCCTTTCTCCTAAGCAAGGCAGAGGCCTCTGCAGAGTCTGGTTTCTCCGTAAGTTCAACTTCTGTCTTGAAACTGCCTCTCAAAAATTCTACCAGTAATACCATACTCTTTATGTTTTTTTGCTATGGATTTATTCTGCTCTTATAAACCTCACTTATTGCCATGGAATTTGGGTTGAAAGGAAAGGCAAATATATACTCAAGGTTCACCTTCAACTTGAGTTCCTTGTGGATTTAAAAATTTTGTGCCATCACCTTTTCAGTTGTCACTGCTTCCTTCCATCGCATTTTTTTTTGTTGTTGTTGTTGTTTTCAGACAGAGTCTTTCTCTGTCACCCAGGCTGGAGTGCAAGGGCACAATCTCAGCTCACTGCAACCTCCACCTCCCGGGTTCAAGTAATTCTCCTACCTCAGCCTCCCAAGTAGCTGGGATTACAGGAACCCACCACCACACCTAGTTAATTTTTTTGTATTTTTAACAGCGATGGGATTTTGCCATGTTGACCGATAGATAGAGAAAATGACCTCCCACCCTATCTGGTAATTTGATGGAGATGACAAGTTTAACTGAAACTAGAAACTCAATGCAGGATGAAGAAAGGATTTAGAATGGGTGGCAGGTGGGAAAGAATGTGTATATATACTTGTTGCTGTTAACAAAGATCAAAGTAACCCTTCATTTCACTACTTCATTATACTCCTATTTAGCCATATATTGAACACATTTCCCAGGCTTGTCTTCAACTCCTGACCTCAGGTGATCCATTCACCTTGGCCTCCCAAAGTACTAGGATTATAGGCATGAGCCACCATGCCTGGTTTCATCTCATCTTACATTTCACCCTTTACCACTATCTTCATGAAGTTCCTGTTTCATTGAGATTTATTAAGAACACAATCCAATGTTTTTGAAAACTTCCTTGTATTTCTTGTGGTAAGATGCTTCTTTTCTTTTTATTTATTTTTTTGAGTCAGGGTCTCACTATATTAACCAGGCTGGTCTTGAACTCCTGGGCTCAAGTAATCCTCCCACCTCGACCTCCCAACGTGCTGGGATTACAGGTGTGTGCCACCGCACCCGGCTGATGCTTCCTGTGAATAGGACTTTTCTTTTCCTGTGGCTAGAAGTGTTTCAATGGCTTTAATTTTTTCCCATTTTGATAGAGGCAAGATCTATCCAGATGCTCACAGATGGGACAGGTGGCATTCTTGCATGCTAATGAATAGCCTAATTTCCTGTGCCATCAGGGGTTTGCTTTTCTTTGTATAATTTTACAAGTAACTTATTAGGCAATTGGGAGAGTAAATTATAAATATGCTTGAACACAGAGTGATTAAAGGAACAGTCAACACAGATGACTAGACTCTTAAATGTTCTCAGTGAATCTTCTGCTGTGGAAGTCAAAATCTTTAGAACTGACTTGGGGTTTTAATTTTGTATTCTGGTCTTTCTGTCTGGCCCCACTGTACAGCAGCTGGCTTTCCCCTTAGGTATCTACTGTAGGTTTACTTGCCCTTTTTCTTGACAAAATGTTAAAATAATTTGAGAATCAATTGTCTCCTTAAGATGATATGATTTCCATGAGAGTTTCTTTCTATGAAGATTGTGAACGCGGCTGACAAACCTTGCCTCCAGCTAAAGGACAGGGGTTTTTAAGGTCAAAATAATCAGTATTCATTCTCAACTCTTAAGACACACCCAAAATTCTTGGAGGAAAAATTGAGAAGAATTTAAACCAAAGTGAATGAAGCTAATACTGACTAAATGCAGAAAATGGGAATTTCAGCATTTTCTGTGGTAATGGCAAAAAGTATTTTAATAGTCTGAGTTCAGGAGTTCGAGACCAGCCTGGCCAACATGGTGAAACTCTGTCTCTACTAAAAATACAGAAAAAGTAGCTGGGCATGGTGGCAGATGCCTGTAATCCCAGCTACTTGGGAGGCTGAGGCAGGAGAATCGCTTGAACCTGGCAGGCAGAAGTTGCAGAGAGGGAGATGGTGCCATTGATCTCCAGCCTGAGCAACAAGAACAAAATTCTGTCTCAAAAAAAAGAACAAAATCCACCACTATTCACCACTATTCTATATTGATTCAAAAACACTAAACATACTAATATATAAAAATGATTAGTCTTATAGATATTAAGCTAACTGGTCCATCTAAGGGCAATGTAAGTAGAATTTCCAGCTCTGATCCACTGTATAGAAATACAGACAGCAAATGCATGCTGGAATTAAATGATGATGCAGTACTTATGGAAAACATAGCTTGATTCACATGATCATTTGAATTCAATAGCTGTTCACAAAATCACAGAACTTTATTCTCTCATTTAATAGATACCTGGTTTGAAATATTTAATCTATAGCTACATATATTTATTAGTAAAATATCTGGATTTGAAAACATATTGAACTGTTTCTGGGTGGGCTAGTGAATATAATTGGCAGGTGATCTAGTATAAGAAATAAAATTAAACAAATCAGCAAGGCCAGATTGACATGCACATATTCGTTTGGTCACTGTCAACATTGCGCAGCATCCTATCCCTCACAATACTTTCATGCTTAGCTAAAGTTCTTGCACAATCTGTACAAATGCATATTTTATTGAGGGCAATAAATAAGATAAAAATGTAACACTTCTCATTAAAAAGAGAATAAGAATGCATTTATTACTTAATGTTAAATAAAGTGTGTTTACTTGGAAAGATTTTTCAAAAGATTATTAGATTATAGTCTTAAATGGACAATTCTTTAAAATTAACATTTGGCTAAATATGCTTGGAAGAATGAATTGCAAAGCTCACATAGATGTGTCTTTTACTTAAGCTGGGTCTTCAAGGAACGATGACTTGTCTTCAATTTTGGAGTTAAACTCACACATTTAAGAAAGTTAAAATGTTTTGAAATGCACAAAGAAGATTGAGATGTCTCCTTGATTTTTCAAATTGCCAATATCACTGCACTTCAATAAAAATACAGCACAGATATTTTTCTGTGCCTGTAATCCCAGCACTCTAGGAAGTGATTGAATAGCCTCATATTAATTATTCTTTCACATTATAATCAACAAACCAACAATAGAATGTAAGTGCTATGCTTAAGATACCAGTTAGCCAGATAAACAGACTGAGGCCAACAAAGGTGAAGACACTTGCCCAAATAACACAGTTTATTTGCAGGAAAGCTAACAAGTGTTGTGTCAATGCAATTTTAGCTATAATGTGTGACTTTTTGTACCTGAGAACCTGCAAAATTCATCAGGGCCAGATGGCCTACAAGATAATGGGTCATTAAGACATAAAAATTAGGTAAAATTAAGGTAAGCAAAAATTTTCATCAAATTGTTTTAATCAAAAATTAAAGAACTTTTAAAATTAAGAAGCAGTAAATATTCTCAATAGATTTTCAGAAAAATACAACTTAAAAATGTTGATTAAACTATTAAGTATTTGATGCTTTAAATTTTCTCTGAAAAGAGACCAGGCTTTTATGGGCTAAATTCTTTGTTCAGAACAAATTAACCAGTGTACTTGGGCTAAACACTTTACATCTTGGGTGTTACCTTGATCATTTGTAAAATGAATGCTGAATGAGATTAGTGGTTTTTCTAGCCATATTTTGCCATTCTACAAAACTTTATTTTTATGGGCTGAAATGTGTTCCCCTCCCCTCAAAATTCATACGTTTTCTTCTGAGTCAACATCGCAGAATGAAAGAGATAATTAAGTTAAAATGAAGTCATTAGTGTCCTTATAAGGGGAGGGATTAGGAATCAGAAATGCAAAAAAAGAAAGATTACATGAGGCTGAGCAAGAAGGCAGCCATCTAAAGCCAAGGAAAGAGGCCTCAGAAGAAACCAATCCTGCTGGAACCTTGATCTTGAACTTCTGGCCTCCAGAATGATAGGAAAACAAAAATCTGTTATTTAAGCATCTGGCCTGTGGCACATTGTTATGGCAGCCCTAGGAAACCAAAGCAACCGTAAACTGAAGGATAAAACTGTACACATATTCCATTTAATCTTCTCACCATCTTCATGAAGTAGGTGCCATTACAACACTCACTACTCATATTAGGAGAGGGAGGTTTATCAGAACCAATCAGAGCTCGACTGGGGGCAGTGGCTCATGCCTGTAATCTCAGCACTTTGGGAGGCCAGCAGATCACCTGAGTTTGAGGCCAGCCTGGCCAACATGGTGAAACCCTGTCTCTACTAAAAATACAAAAAAGTAGCTAGGTGTGGTAGCAAGCCCTGTAATCCCAGCTACTTGGGAGGCTGAGGCAGGAGAATCTCTTAAACCCAACAGTGGAGGTTGTCCATAGCCATATTTTGCCATTCTACCAAACTTTATTGCTTTGTGCCATTGCACTCCAGCCTGAGCAACAAGAACAAAACTCCGTCTCAAAAAGAAAAAAAAAAGAATGAGAACCCCAAGCACAGCCCTTACATTCTGTTGTTGGTTTGTTGATTGTAATAGGAAAGTAGAATTAATATGAGGCTATTCAATCACTTCTTAGATACCTGGTTTGAAATATTTAATCTATAATTACATATATTTGTTATTAAAATATCTGGATCAGAAAACGTATTGAACTGTTTCTGGGTGGGCTGGTGAATATGATTGGCAGATGATCGAGTATGAGAAACAAAATTAAACAAATCAGCAAGGCCAGATTGACATGCACACATTAGTTTGGTCACTGTCAACATTGCACAGCATCCCATGCCTCACAAATACTTTCATGCTTAAAGTTCTTGTACAATCTGTACAAGTGCATATTTTATAAGGATCTCAGGTCAGGAGTTCAAGAACAGCCTGGCCAACATGGTGAAACCCCGTCTCTACCGAAAATACAAAAATTAGCCAGGCGTGGTGGCAGGTACCTGTAATCTCAGCTACTCAAGAGGCTGAGGCAGGACAATTGCTTGAACTCAGAAGGTGAAGGTTGTAGTGATCAGAGATCATGCCATTGCACTCCAGCCTGGGCTATAAGAGCAAGATTTCTTCTAAAAAAAGAAAAAAAAGTAACACTTTTGTTTTAAAAGAGAAGAAGAATGCATTTATTACTTAATGTTGAATAAAGTGTGTTTACTTGGAAAGAAGATTTTCAAAAGATTACTAGATTATAGTCTTAAATGGACAATTCTTTAAAATTAACTTTTGGCTAAATATTCTTGGAAGAATGAATTGCAAAGCTCGCATAGATGTGTCTTGTCCTTCAAGGAATGATGACTTGTCTTCAATTTTGGAGTTAAACTCACACATTTAAGAAAGTTAAAATGTTTTGAAATGCACAAAAAAGATTAACTATGAGAAGTCTTCTTGATTTTTCAAATTGCCATTATCACTGCATTTCAATAAAAATACAGCATAGATATTTTTCTGTACCTGTAATCCCAGCACTCTGGGAGGCCGAAGTGAGTGAATTACTTGAGGTCAGGAGTTCAAGACCAGCCTGGCCAACACAGTGAAACCCTGTCTCTACTAAAAATACAAAAATTAGCCAGGCATGGTGGTGTGTGCCTGTAGTTCCAGCTATTCAGGAGGCTGAGATGAAAAGATCACTTGAACCTGGGAGGTGGAAGTCACAGTCAGCTGAGACGGTGCCATTGCACTCCAGCCTGGGCAACACAGCAAGACTCCATCACACACACAAAAAATGCAGCACGAATATTTTTCTGAATGCTTCAAAGGATTTTTTCAATTACTATGTCATAATGCCACAAGAAGGGCTCTGATTTGAAAATATGAAAATTATTTCATAGGTCATAAAACAATAATTGGAAAAGCATTGAAGAAAAATAAGAATTATCAATAGAGGTAGTATTACAGTACATTTTTAATTTAATTACAGTAATGTATTTTTTCTTGAAAGTCAAATCCAAGAAATTCATTGTTACCTAACTAGGCAGTAAATGTTATAGTCACATATTTAGCTAGAAAAATGTATGAGAAAGAATGAACACTTATCATTTATTATGTTCTCTTAATGATGTTCACTATTACACATATTTGCATAACATTTGTGTAGCTTTCAATGTACATTACAAATGTACATTTATTTTATTTTGCTGATAAAATGTTTTTACTTTCTTCTGTTTTTGAAATTGTTATATACATAAAAGTGTTTATTTTCTTCTCTTTTTGAAGTTTATTATGACAATACAATATGTGAAAATCTACAGCAAAGAATTTAGAAATTTTAATTGTTTGTAACTGAATTTGTGCTAAGAGATACCATGCTAAAACTAAGAATTTTTCACCACCAGTATTTTATAACAGGTCCAAGAGTCAAATGCAGTTAAATGTAAATTGTGTGCATTTGAGTTAGGCTAAGACACAGCAAAAACTAATCAGGGGGAAATGGTTTTCAGTATGATGTAAATCAGTTTTTATACAGTACTATTAAAAATTTCATTTTAAAATCCTGATAACAGATACACCTCAATGTGATTACTGAAAATTTAAAAGTAAATGTTTTAAAAGGCACTTCTCTGGATATTGTTCAAATCAATTTTATGTGCTTTACTCTTACAAATTTACTACCAGTAAAACAATGTCTTCTCTTGTCTTAACAACTACTGATTAACAGAGTTAGAAATTATGTTATCACACTTATTTCTTCAAAGAAAGACATTAGATAGAATAAATAGCAAAATGATGCTACAGTTTTCTATGGTAAGGTAGGGAGGAAATCACCTTCTGAAACACAATGGTCAAAGATGTTAACATCCTCCTACTTTTTTTTTTTTTGGACACATACAATTCAAGCTTATGTAAAGTGGACTGACTTCTCATTTCCTCATCTACAGAATGCCGGGGCTCAGCCAGTATGAGGATCATACGAATTGGTGGTGCGAAAAGCATTGAAATGTCACTGACTTTGTCAGATGCGTGCGGTCAGGTGGGCATGTGTTTCTCGGATGCTCACTGTAGCTGTTGCTTGTCCATCTTTATTACCTGATCCAGGTGAGTGCATGATGCTACAGGTAATGAACCCAGTGAACTAAAGATCTGCCCCCTCCACATGTGTCAAATTCAATAATTTAGGATTAAAATAACTATTTCTAATTAAAATCGTGAAATAAACACTTACTAAGCACCTCCTAAATTCAGAACTGACATCTGTTGTTCAGATGGCCAGTCAGGGTCTTCGAAGCAATTCACACACCACGTTCCATGTTCTTTAATGACTCATGAGGATGGTGGCATTATCATCTGTCAGAGCAGCAGAACTTACTAACATTTTTATCTACAAAGCAAAATATAATGAACCTGAGACTTCAGCTTAGTTCTTGTGATTGGAGTCTTGTTCCCTCCAGCGTAATGAGCATGAAATAAGATGCCTCACTCCACACCCCATCATGGCTCTCCCCAGACAGCCCCGACAAATGGCAGGTACCAACACACACTGCTCAATCGCTGCTGTCACCTCACCAAGCCTCTGTTCAATCCTTTGCTCTCACATTATCTACTGTCGTAAAACAAAAGGAGAAAAAGAAGGAGAGAAAAACTACATTCAAAATTGTTATTGTTACCATGATCATTACTGTTGTTATCATGCTACTGGTTTATTTTAGAGGGAAAATAATTTGGGGCTAGAGGTGCTTAGAGGTGAATTGCGGGAATTTATAGTGTAGTCGTGGGTTTATAAGGATGAAGAAACCATTGGCCTTAAAAAATTAGGAACTTGGTAGATTCGTTATAGTATTCATTGACATAAACACATCCAGAAACTTACAGTCAGCAAATGAGTATTACATGAGTTGTGGTCAGATACTAGCATCCCATGGGCCCTGGAACCAGACACACCTGGGCTTGATTCCTGACCCCGGCATGTCACTATCCGCTCTTTGGCAAATGGCTTAACCATGCTAACCTCTATTTCTCAGACCTGTGGGATGGGGATAATAATAGGACCTATCTGACAGGGTAGCTGGGATAATTGACTGAAATAACACATGAAAGAGCTTAGCACAGTGCCTAGCAGGTAGTAAGTCCACAGGAAAAGTCAGCTGCTGTCAAACTTTGTAGGAACAGAAAAGCCGGGCTGTATCTAATATAGCTTAAACTTATATGCTCTGTAGGAGGGGGAGGAGTCTCATTTTGTGTCAAGAGTTTTCCGTGGGTTATCTTATTTCACCCTGCATGAAGCTGTGTGGTCTCATTACTACTGAACACACATGACCCTGAGACTCTGAGAGGTAGACACTGCACTCTAGAGCTGCGACGCACACCTGAATATGCTGGCTCAAGGTCTAGACTCTCTCCACTGCACTGCAGTAACCCACATGAATCAGCAATGAAAAAGTAAGACAGAGTAAGGTGAGTGAGGCCAATGGCAGTGGTGAGTGCAATGGGATTCCAAGAAGGGAGGCCCCTATGAGCTGGGACAGTCAGGAAGGGGCGCCAGCCCTCAGCTGGGCAGAAAAGGGCAAATGGATTTGTTTAGACTAAAGGAAAGGGTGGACATTCTGGAAAGGTCAGTTCCACCTCCTCAACCTTAGTTAGGAGAGAATTTTATGCTCACCAGAGGCCCAGTCCTTCTTTATCAGTTGATATACCAGCAGTCCTGGCTGTGGGCTCACTGCACAGTTCTCATCAGGACCAGAAAGGGTCCAGGTCAGCCTGTCCCTGTGGGGCCACTCATCACAGCTGCTTCTTACCCAGGCTGGGGAAGCCCAGACCAACCTCTGAGCCCTGGCACCTGCAGCCAGGCCATGACTGCAGTTATCAGAGGGCTGGGGGCAGCCTGGTCCCTGCAGCTCTCGTATGCCGGCTGGGGAGGGCAGGACTGGCAGTAGAGAAGGCAGGATCCAGCTGGGGTCTCCTGGCCTCAAACTGATCTCAAGTAGTGAATGTGGGGGCTCTCATAGGACTAGAGCTTTGCATCTGGTTGTTCAAACAGTTCTGAAGCTTAGATATAGTATATATAAAAATAATCTGAGGAGCTTGCTCACAATGCAGGTGTTCCTGGCCTCACCCCAACTATTTTAATATCACGTAATTGGGGTGGGGTTCAGGAATCTTCATTTAAGAAAAATACCTCCAGTGATGGACAGATGGGCCATCAACCACATTTTGAGAAAAGAAACCCTCAAGTTCATGCTGTTGAGCTCAACCTTTGGGAAAAAATTATTCTTTCCTGTGTGAAAGAAAGTCATGTTTTTCCAAGTCCCAAGAAAACATCCTAAAGAGATGCAAGGAAGGATTCAATGGGCATTCCTTCCAAGGCATGAAAGGAGAGAGCAAATGGCTGTGTCTTGTACTCAGCCACCCTCCGCAGAGCCCATGGAAGACCCGGAAACATCCATGTGTCTCAGAGCTGAAGTGAGATGTGTAGTCCAAGTTCAAACCAGTGCCCCCTCCTTGCAGGATGGTCAGAAAACACATGGATATTTGTCAAGAACTCTGGAGTAGCCCATGTCTGTGGTTACACAATGAAACATTCTTCACCAGGAGCAGCCCCCAGAAGGCTTCCAATATTTCGCGCCCACACACTAAACATGAATAGTCATTGATGATAAAAGGATGTGCATAAAGTTTAGAAGTGACCTCTTCTTATTTTGCAAATAACAAAAGGAAACACTCCTTTAGATCTTGTGTAATTCAGAAGCCACTTGGGTGGCATGTGGGCTTTGAGAGAGAATGAAAACAGACATCTGGCAAGGACTTTTCTTAGTCACAATGTCTTGCTTCTCATTCTGCTTCCAATGCCCTCCAGGAGGAGCAGGGTTATGGGGAGAAACGGGATTCAGGAGATCTGGGGTCAGAGGAATGGGGATCACAGGGGTGTTTCCATATCCCTGGACCTGTCATGTTTGTGATCTCAGATACATTATTCCATCTCTCCAAGTTTGTATTTCTCCATGTATAAGATTAATGGTGCCTCTAATGACATGCAGGCATGATGATCATAAGATGATCAAAAAATGATTATTCAGGCCAAAACTCTCAGCATCATCGTGGATGCTCACACTGTACATCTGATCCACTGCAATACCTGCAGCTCTACCTGCATTATTGCCTCTCACCATTCCTCAACCTTGCTCCACTGCCACCCTGGCCAAAGGCCATCACTCCCTGCCTGGGCTGTTGCAATAGCTTCCAAAGTGGTCTCAAAGCTCCTCCCCTTGCACTTCAACCCAGATTCTTCCCCATCCAGGCAGAGCACGGCACTCCTCTGCTGTCGCTCTATTCTGACTTGCTTGTGCACTCGGACTTGGTAGAATCTGTCTCACCTCACCTACAGAGCTGTAAAGTCTTGCAAATCTGCTCTGCTGACATCCCCACCCATAAACAACTGTCCTCCTCTCCTTTCCCTTCTGCCCTTGCTTGCTTCTCTCAGCCCCCTGGCCTCCCTGCTAAACTTGGAGGGAACCAGACAAAGTTCTAGCTCACCCCATTTGTACTTCCTGTCCCTTCTGCCTGGGTCACTTTTCCTTTCTGATATCAGCATAGCTTATTCTCTCACCTTCTCAGTAAGCAATTTCCTGCCACCCTAATTAAACTCTTTACTCCCTACCCTCTATCCTGCATTTTTTCTTTTGAACATAGCAGTTATCACCGTCTTTCATACGGTAAATATTACACATGCATCTAGTTAGTTGCCTGTCTCCTACCACATAATGACAAACCTGCCACATAAATATCTATTGAAGAAATAAATAAACTATAATGATTAATTCAACTTCAAGTTGGATAACTCATCAACAAACATCTGCATAATCCTTTAAGTAAGAAAGATTTTGGAGAAGTGATTATTGTAAGTTGCTATGTTTTAGATATGTTAGGACTATCACTACTTTCTTATTCTTTCCTCATTTGTTAGCAGAGCCAGGTGTTGCAATTGCTACACAGTGATTTGGTGATGGCCTTATTTATTTTATCTGTTTCCATTAGACCTTCTACATTACTCAGCAGAGACTAGGTTATGCTACAATAAAAAATGCACTTTGAAATTCCCAAAACATAACACTTAGACTTATTTCTCACTCATGCTACAGGTCCCATTTGGGGCAAGGGGTGTTCTGCTCCACATGGGCACTCTGGGATCCAGGCTTACAGAGACTCCATCAAAAACATCTTTGACTGAAGAAAGGAAAGAGAGTGCAGACTCATGCTACAGTTTGGTTTCTTCCTTAGCCTAGAAGTGACACAAGTCTCTTGCATTGCCATTTATTGGTCAAATCTGGACACCTGGGCTCCACCTAAGTGCAAGAACCCTGCAAACTGTGTTTCCCAAATGCCCAGAAAAAGAAAGAGGAAGCAACACTGCTGAGCCCTGGTATTACCCAGCATTCTTCTGATGTAGAAATTGTTTTGTGTTGCAACTAAAATTCAGATGAAATAACACTGTTTGATCCATTTGTAGCACCAAAGTCAAATATTATGGTAAGAGAATCTTAAAAAGAAATTGAGCAAAAATTAAAAATTATCATGGACAAAACTTCAGTCTAAAATGGTATTTTCATGTATTCCTTTGTGGGCACTATAAACCAAACGTAGAATCTTTAAAGTTTTTCATTCTTCATCACAGTGGCTGTGTTGGTTCTAAAAAGAACCATCTCAGTCAAATCCTTTTTTTATAAATAGTAAATGAAGTTTTATTATTAACAATGTCATCAAGTGCAGTTCGGAGCTAGATATTTTTATATACATTAGCTCTATTTATTTAAAAACACACACACACACACACACAAACACACACACACAACTCTTGATCTATAATATGACTACTCTGATCTTCAAAGTATCTCAACCTCCTAATCATTTCCCCTGAAGATGACATAAGTGGCACATCTGATTCTGCAGAGAAATGGACAAAGGGGCCAGAAGGTGTATGTTGGATCTTACAATTGTCTCTCTATTCATTCAACAAAATTACACTAAGCCCTGTGAACTCAGAGCCCACTCCCTCCACCCCAGCAACACAGAGAGAAGTTCCTCATGCCACTAAAAGAAGGGAGAATGAGTCTCTGGCCCCTGGAAAGCTTATGGGCCTTCTGGTCCCATTCTTGGTGCCATATCATGAAATATATATTTGGTCTTCAAACCCATTTTCTGACATACAGCTCTTAAAATCCTTAGACTCTCCAAGTTATATTTTTTTGCATGCTAATGAGTTGACTGATGGCTGGCAACCCCTGGGTAGCTTCAGGATGGGGCTGGTCACAGGAAAGACCAAGTCAGGATTTGAAGGTTGGGACTTTTCAGCCCCACCCCACAACCTTTAGGAAGGGGAGGGGGCTGAAGATTCATTTGATCACCAGTGGCCAGTAGTATAATCCAATCATGCCTATGCAATGAATCATCCATAAAAATCCAAAAGGACTGGGTTGGGAGAACTTCCTGGTAGCTGAACATGTGGAATTTATCAGAGGGACTCAGAGAGGGCATGGGAGCTCTCCTCCTTCCCCTGTACCATGCCCTATGCATCTCTTCATTGGTATCCTTTGTAATATGCTTCATAATAAATCAGTAAAGGTATTTTCCTGAGTTCTGTGCACTGCTCTAGCAAATTAATCAAAACCAAAGCAGGGGTTGTGGGAACCCCAACTTGAAGCCAATTGGTCAGAAGTTCCAGAGGCCTGGACTTGTGATGGGTATAGATGGGGAGGGAGCAGGGTGGGTGATAAGCCCTCAACCTGTAGGATCTGATGCTATTTCCAGGTAGATAGTGTCAGAATGGAATTGGAGGGCACCCTGCTGGTGCCCACTGATGACTGCCTGCTTGGTGGTGGGGAGAAAGCCCCTCCCCTAACATTTGGCCACTGAAGTCTTCTGCATTGATTGTTGTTGAGTGAGAGAATAGGAAAAAGCACATTAAGTGTTGTTTTTTCCATACTCACAAACTTGGACTCACCAAGGAATCAGACATTTCTTTATATTCAGCAATGTGTAGGGCCTCAAGGTATCCCAAACAACCTTGCAATTCATATCCAAGTGCTTGATGAATTTAAACAAATATTTGTTTAAAACTTGTTGAAAGTTAATTTGGGCTATTCTGATGAATTTAAACAAATATGTGTTTAAAACTTGTTGAAAGTTAGTTTGGGCTATTCTACCCTGTGACGGGCACATCAGAAGGTTCTTCCTTTTGATGGAATCTGCTCCCTGAATCTAGGCTTGTCGGAACCACTTGGTCTGATCATCGCCACCCAAAGCCTTGCCTGCCATCAGAGCCATACCACAGAGTTCTGGTGGCAACCGAGTTCTTGATGCAAGAGTGATTCTTGGCGTCAGGTGGAGAGGAGCTATAACCTCATTTTACATAGACCAGAGGAATTGAAAAGTAGTGCTGTGGGGCCTGTAGTGTCCTCTGCTCCATCACATGGGAGCAGAGCTGGGAGGAGGTATTGACAGGGAGGGAGGAAACCGTGTTCACAGAATAAAGCCTGACGTCTGTTGTACTCACAGCCCCAAGCATGGCCTTCCCTCGTAGAAGGAGATAGCCAAGAAGAGTCAAACTCTAGAAAATACTTGAAGATATTTATTCTGAGCCAAATATGAGACACCAATGACCCAACACGGCCCTCAGGAGACCCTGAGAATACGTGCCCAAGGTGGTCATGGCACAGCTTGGTTTTATACATTTTAGGGAGACATGAGACATCAATCAAATCAATTTAAGATGTACATTGGTTTCATCCAGAAAGGCAGAGCAACTAGACAGGGAGAGTGGAGGTGCTTCTAGGTTATAGGTAGACTTAAAATTGTTCGGATTGGCAACTGGTTGAAAGAGTTATGATCAATAGAAAGGAATGTCTGAGCTGCCATAAGAGGTTTCAGAAAGCAAAGTTTTATCATGCAGATGAAGCCTCCTCAGGTCTGAGGAAGCAGGCTTCAGAGAAAATAGACTGTAAATGCTTCTTATCAGTTTTAAGATAAGTGTTGATGTTAATGCTGGTCAGCTTGTCCAGAAATAAAAAAGGGAGGAGGGCATAATGAGGCTTGTCTAACGCCCCCTTCCTGTCATGGCCTGAGCCAGTTTCTCAGGTTAACATTGGAATGCCCTGGCCAAGAGGAGGGATCCGTTCAGAGGGTTTTGGGAGGAACTTAGAATTTTGTTTTTGGTTTACAAGGTGCTAGGAGGAAGGGTGAGACTATGTGAGCAGAAGCAGTCATGGAATTTTTCAGTAACTCAGGAATGGTGGAAATGCTGACACCTGCAAGACAAACCTGAAACTCTGAGGGTGGGCTGCATGACAGAAGGTGGCAGAATCTTACACCTGAGACTCTTTAGAACAACTCACTTCTATTTTGATATTTGCTGTGGCTTAGAACTTCTGTCCTCCCTCCTCCTTTCAGCCCAAGTTCCAGCACCAAGCCAGTTGAGGTGGTGTATACAGCTTATGCAATTCATGACAAAAAGAGCAGATGGAGAGACTGTGAAATTGACCCCTCAGTCTTCTTACAAGGACAACCTTTGACAAGAAGACAAAGCTCTGGAGGAAGTTTTTGAGATGCACTCAGGTATTGCTGCTTAAGTGTACCTCCAGGGGCAGACGAGAAAGTCAGCATGTGTGTCCCTTGGCCAGATAGCAAGTAAGGAGATGGGTTGGTGGGGAGTGGCTCTGGCTTAGAGTCCTCACTGGGATCATGATGGGGCAGGAGTCTGGAGTGGCCCTTCATGGAATAAGCACTGGGAAGCCAATAGCAGGACTGTGTGTGTGGGTTGCCTGCTCTGCTCTAGAAGGGCCTTCGTGTTGGAGCAGGGTCTGTGGCCTGCAGGCTGCCAGTACGCAGAAGGAGAGAGCACAGGCATGGGCCTTGGATGCATCTGGTTCCCTGGAACCACACACATGGCTTTGTTTCTGCCATGCTGCTCTGTGATGCTTTGTCTTGTGTTAAAGTGTATGTGCTAGAGTGCTACTGGAGACTATGTGTGTGCCGGGCGCATCCAGAAGGGGGTTTAAGCAGGACTGAGTCAGTGAGGAGAGGCCTCACGTGAGGCCCTGAACGCCAGCCATCCTTACACGCACCTTTAAAACAAACTTGCTGTGAATGTAGTTTAGAGTTACAGAGAAGGTGCAAAAGCCGGCCAAAGAGTGTGCTTGTAACATCCTACCTAACCATGGTAGAATTATTGAGAACAGGATCTTTGCTGGGACACAACGTTGCCTCAACCACAGACCCCACGGGAACTCAGTGGGGTGTCCTCAGTCCTGGAACCCACTCTGCTTTTAGCTGTTCTTTCTCCTTAGTCCCCTCCAGCCTTCAGCATTTCAGCCTCTCCCTGTCTTTTTTGATCTTGAAGCATTGTTATCTTTTAGATAAGAGATAACTTATCTCTTAGCAATGTAAATTCTCTTCCAATGAACTGTAACAGAATTCTCTGTTACCACTTAAATTATTTTCTGCTTCTGGACATACATTTCTTTCTCAGTGTGCAGATACTGTTGAAGGAGTAACATTTTGTTTCAATGCTCGGTCAGCTTGCACCATGATTTACGAAAGAGAGATGTCCGTTCTAATTCTAGGTTACTCTTTTTTTTTTTTTTTTTTTTTTTGAGATGGAGTGTCACTCTGTTGCCCAGGCTGGAGTGCAATGGTGTGATCTTGGCTCACTGCAACCTCCTTCTCCCAGGTTCAAGCAATTCTCCTGCCTCAGCCTCCTGAGTAGCTGAGATTACAGGTATCCACCACCATGCTCAGCTAATTTTTGTGTTTTTAGTAGAGACAGGGTTTTGCCATGTTGGTCAGTCTGGTCTCAAACTCCTGACCTCAGGTGATCTGCCAGCCTCAGCCTCCCACAGTGCTGGGATTACAGGTGTGAGCCACCGGGCAGGCCTGTCGGTTACTCTTGACCTTTAAATGGTGTTGTCTAGTGATTTCTTCTGCAGAATGACAATTTCCTTTCCCGCTCTTGAATGATGCTGTATTGTACTTGATCTTTTCTTCTCCCTACTGGCATTTTTCTCTGCTACTTTTCTCTCTCTTTATGGAGGTCCCAGTGATGTTGTTGCTCCTTTGAAAGCCCTCTTTCTTTTCCTCTGCAAGCATCTAAGATTTTGTCTTTGGCCACCAGCAGGTTCTAGTCATAGTTTTCCTTTTTGTTTGTCCATAATTATGTGTGTGTGTGTGTGTGTGTGTGTGTGTGAGAAGCCCACAGGAACTAAGATGTGCTAAGTGCATTTGACCATTACCTGAAATTTCAATCACAGGGGATAAGTGTCTTTTCCATGACTTGTCTCAAGTGGGAATGAGGAAACACCTTGCTGTGAATTTCACAGGGATGTGAGAATGACTGCTCTCCAATCTCCCTAGGAGCCAGGATGAAGGGGTTGATAGGCACAAGCTGGCTACAAAGGCAGCAGGAGGGGCCCTGGGAACTCTGACCCCTGACTGCACTCCCTGCCCCATCTGGGCTCCTGCTCTCCTGGCAGAAAGAGCAGAGTGTCAGACTGGATGGTCCACCTGCATGCACACCTCAGTGTGTGCTGAGGTTCCAGGCTCAAACTCCTCCAGGTGACTGCATGGGAGAGAAGTGGATCTGAAATCACAAACTGGGAGTTCTCTCCTGGGGTGTAGGGTGCAGACTAGACACACCAATATGCTGAATGACTTGCCTGTACGTGGTCTTTTCAAATCATTCGACTTACTTTTTTTGTTTTGTTTTGTTTTTGTTTTTAAGACAGAGTTTTGGTCTTGTTGCCCAGGCTGGAGTGCAAGGGCACGATCTTGGCTCACTGCAACCTCTGCCTTTCAGGTTCAAATAATTATCCTTCCTCAGCCTCTTAGGTAGCTGGGTTTACAGGCATGTGTTACCATGCCAGGCTAATTTTGTAATTTTAGTAGAGATGGGGTTTCACCACGTTGGCCAGGCTGGTCTTGAACTCCAGACCCCAGGTGATCTACCCACCTTGGCCTCCCAAAGTCCTGGGATTACAGGTATAAGCCACCATGTCTGGCCTGGATTTCGTTTTAAAAGAAACAATAAATATCCTTCTTTTTGTACGTATACTTCATTGGTTTCACACTATTTAATTAGATTATATAATTGCAGTGACATGTGCAACTGGAATAAACAGGTTGGGAAAAAAATATGCCTGATTTGTGGCAAGCATACAACTCTTTCCTGGGGGACACAGAAGAATGTGTGCACACCAGAGAGCTGCTGCAGAGTGATGATGTTCAGCTTGCTGTGAGCATTCGCAACTGTGTTCCATGCAAGTAATGTCGCTCGTAAACACAACTCATGCATTTCTGTTACACTGTGGGCTTTCATCAGGTTATGCTGCAGTGAGCTCCAAAGCCTCATTGGTTCATAAGAACAAAGATTTGCTTCTTCTTCACTTAAGGCACCTTTCCCATTTGACTGGAGCTCCATGTCTCCTGCTCATTATTTCAGGATCCCGGTGAAAGGGTCTGTCCCTATCTGGGGTATGCCAGTCTCATGGTACAGGAAAAGGGATATGGAACAATGCAATGGCCCTTACCACTTCCATGTGGGACTGGCACATGCCTTACCCTTACCTTTTACTGGCCAGAGCAAGTCACATGCTTGAGCCTTTTATCAGGGAGGGGACAATATACTCTCCTGGGGCTAGGCAGGGTTGAGAGTGGGCATGGCGGGGCACTGCAACTCTTGGACAAACTTGATCTCAAAGGGAGAGGCCATACAATCCTCTGCCAAAGGAAGTAGTGAATATATGGAGCAGAGATATACTCTACAACATAGGCTAAGTAGAGACCAGTGAACAGAGACTCTATTGTATATGGTATGGCTTAATGTGGATCAATGAACTCAATACTGTGTTGCAGAATGGCTCTTACTTAAAGGAAATGGCCCTCTGAAATTCTTATAGTTCAACCTGTCTCAGAGCCATTGGAAATCTGAAATCTGAAGCTCCATCTACCACAGACTCTGCAAGAGCTAAGCCTAGGAACAGTACATAACATGTGTTCACTAAAAGCTTGTTAAATGAGTGAATGAATTTGCCCACCTTCATCTTAGAGACAGGCCCAGCACTGGGTGTAAGCCACAGAGCTCTCCCTGGAATGAGAGAGAGGACTCTAGAGGACACGTCAGTAAAATGTTGTGGCTCAGGTCACATTCTGGGGAAGAACATCATCATGGGGCTGAGTTCTGGATGCCAGAGGTTATTGGTAGCCTACACTGGGCCCCAACCTAGCAGAAGGGAGATTTTGGGAAGATCTGGAGAGACAGGGAGGGGTCCAGAGGAAATCTATGATGAATGATTAACAGTCAGTATGGCTTTCCATGGTCTGGGACCAAGCCCCTGAGCCCATGAACAGAGCCTGGGGATAAAGGAGACAGATGAAGGCAGCAGGTCAAGAATCCCCACCATCCTGGGGAATATGTATAAATCTTGTGTTATTATCTGACCTGAAAATAACGAACTGATCAAATATTTTTGGGAACTCCTTCTGCAGGCTTGACCTTCTTAATCATAGGGCACACTCAGGGTCCACAGCTGGTCTCTTGGGAGGAAACAATCTGATGCATAAAAAGTACTTGACAAATATGTGTTCTTCATCTTCTGTTACAGCTTCTATCACTGATGACCATCTGTTTTAGCCCAAGTTGCCTATAAAGCAGAGCCTTATGCAGAAACTGAAGCACTAATGCCTTATTAGAGGACGCAAGCCCAGGGAAGCAAGAGTGAGAGGTAAAGAAAGATAAAGGAAGAAGAGCCAATGGAAAGGGGTGCATTACCAAGATGACCCCGACTTCCTTACAAAGAGAACTGATTTTGGGAGGCCAAGGCAGGTGGATCACGAGGTCAAGAGATCGAGACCATCCTGGCCAACATGGTGAAACCCCATCTCTATGAAAAAATACAAAAGTTAGTTGGGCGTGGTGGTGCGTGCCTGTAGTCCCAGCTACTCGGGAGGCTGAGGCAGGTGAATCACTTGAGCCCAGGAGGCAGATGTTGCAGTGAGCCGAGAGTGCTCCACTGCACTCCAGCCTGGTAACAGAGCAAGACTCCATCTCAAAAAAAAAAAAAGCTGATAGATCTATTGTAAGGCCGATAGCCTCACCAGGAGCCGGATGGACAATACTCACCTCCTCCGCACCTGATAACACTTATCAAGAGGCTGGACGTCCTACTGGCACCTGCCTTCTCCATGCAGGCTCCCCACACCCACTCCTGCATTCCACCCCTAGCCCCACACTACACACTAAATCATACCGTCAGCCCCAAATTCAAAAACCCCGCCAAGAGCCTAACCAATGGCAGCTCGCCAAGTCCGGGTCCAGTCTCTCTCTCTGACCAATACAGGCGCCCATGCTTTGTTTCCTCACCGGTCAATCTGTTACCTGCTCCGGCCCACCTGTGGGTACCTCTGCTGGGCTGCCAATGGCAACTTGCAAGTCCAGGTCCAGTCTTTCTATGACCAATGCAGTTGCCCATGCTTTGTTTCCCCACTGACCAATCTACTGCCCTTACCCCCTATAAAACCCCACGCCCAGAACGGCCGGGCGTGACTTCTCTGGCCCCTTCTCTGGACCA